>JAEKIV010000085.1:0-81588 GCA_016801325.1 Hypholoma fasciculare | reverse complement strand
CACATTTTTGAAAATTTTATTCTATATCATTCTATACCATTGCTAGGTATATGTTTGTCTGACTCTAATTAAAATCCAGATGGAAGTCTACTTTCGGGCTGGACGGACCTTTATTGGATGTATCAAGATCTTCGAAACACGCACATCTCCGGGTTGTGGGGTTGTTATCACTGTCGTTATTCGGGATTTGACGTCAACAGTTGATGTGGGTGAATGGATAGTTGGGCGTTGTTGGCGTCGATAAAAATGAAGAGCAAAGCTCATTAAAGAAAGCAAGATCGCAGACGCAGTCCACCCATAGACTCGTACTAGATTTTCCAGGTTATGCGAAACGCCTGTGGTAAATACAAGTCCGGAGATATTGGCAGGGAAAGTCATTGGGGGAATTAGGTTTCTAACGCCGACAGGGCCTTTGGCGAGTCGTTAAAAGGGGCCTGGTAAAAATAAATTATAAATAACGAAAAAGGGAGTCAGCATGGAGTCAGTAAGAAGGTGAGCAAGTCCGCGAACTTCCGAGGGATGCGGCATCCCCGCGTCGCAATTTCCAAATTCGGTATGACGCAAGCCACCTCCTAGCTTCATCCCGAACATTTATTCTCCAAAAAATGTCGTCGCGGGTGCAAAACATATCTTTCCGGCGGCCTACAAATGTCGATGAAAAGCCAAAACCGGCTCCTGCAGCCAGGCATACTGGCATCCTTCAGGACCAACTTCGAAGGTGAGCATGCAGTCTCAGCCAATGTAGACGTGGTACAAACCAATGCAGAGCGCAGCGTCGACCATGGGTGCCATCGTTCTCACTTGCTGTTCGTATTCTACTGCTAGTACGCATAGCAGGAGCTATGTATACCAATATCAGCGACTGTGACGAAGGTCAATTCTACGTGCATTACATCACGCGCGCACCGCGTTGACCCGATCCACCTTGCAGTCTTCAATTTCTGGGAACCTCTGCATTTCTTGGACCAAGGCTACGGATTCCAGACATGGGAGCTCTCACCAGTATATGCATTGCGCAGCTGGGCCTACATTCTTCTTCACCTTTTCCCACCGTACATAGGAAAGGTTGTACTTCCCGGTGATAAAGTACGCCAGTGATCCCTCGTGATGCGGTCTACTAATTCTATGACAGCGCGCAGCCTTCTTTGCCGTGCGCTTATTCTTAGCTCTTGTGTCTACTCTTGTAGAGGCAAAGCTTTACCGCACTATTGTCGAGAGGATCAATGAGCGCGTCGGGCGATACTTTTTCTTCTTCATGCTGTTTAGCGCCGGCATGTGGATTTCGTCTACAGGTAAGTTGAATACTTTACTCTTGAACAATTATTGGGGCTGACGATTCCTAGCCTTACTTCCGTCGACATTCGCCATGTATACCACGTCCCTGGCTATGAGTTATGCATTCATCCCCACCAGCTCGAAAAACACGCACCGTACTTTTGCCGCCACGCTCCTCTTTGCAGTTGGAGGAATCGTTGGCTGGCCGTTTTCCCTCGCCCTTTCAATTCCGTTTGTTTTTGAAGAGTTATTCGTCTATGCCGCTGACATCGTAACTCCCGAAGACCGCGTCACCTGGCTCACTCAGCGTGCTACCCGCCTGGTGGGTTCGGGCGTTGTAGCTCTAATCATATTTGTCCCTGTCATCGCCATCGACAGTCTTGCCTACGGCAAGCTGGCTATTGTTCCATGGAATATCGTGCACTACAATATCTTCGGTGGTGCAGAACGCGGCCCAGAGTTGTATGGCACCGAGCCACTGGACTTCTACGTTAAAAATCTCATCCTCAACTTCAACTACCTCCCGTTCTTCGGCATGTTGTCCTTCCCCGCGCTTGTGATCTCGTATTTCATCGACCGCAAGCGCCTCGGCTTCTACACCCCAAGTGCCAATCAAAGTTCCCCCTTCACGGTTTTGGCGCTTAGGCTGGCACCAATGTACCTCTGGATTGCAATTTTGTCGCTTCAGCCACACAAGGAAGAACGGTTTATGTTCCCGGCCTACCCATTAATATGCTTCAATGCAGCTGTATGTGTATATCTCCTCAGAGGATGGTTAGAAGTGGCATATATCAAGAGCACAAACTCCCCTTATCGAGTGAGTTATTCACCTTTATCTTGGTCTCGTCAACTCAAAATCTACATTATATAGGCATCGCAGTCTTTGATTTTCGCCAACTTCACTTTCTCTCTTGTTGTAGCATCCTCAGTAATCGGAATCTCTCGTATAATGGCTCTCTCCCAATATTACCACGCGCCTCTCGGTGTCGCCTTTGAATTCCAGGCCTTTGAAATTCCCCGGCTACTCAACGTCACTGGCCTCCTACCGGTGTATCCGGAAGGCACCTTGGAAGAAGACACCCCCCGCATTGATCTCACCCCTATCAAAGAGCTGAATCTTACGTTGTGCTTGGGCAAGGAATGGCACCTTTTCCCTGGAAACTATCTTGTTCCAAACGGCATTAAGGTCGAATTTATTAAGAGCGAATTCGATGGAATGCTTCCTCGCCATTTCGAGCAGAAGCTGACTGCAGACGATGAAATTAACAGTCTTTCAGGAAACCATACTGCTCTTTTGGACATCTCAAAGAATTGGTGGATCAAGCCGCAGACAACGTACGTTCCTCAGGACCTTAATGATCTGAACAAAGAGGATTTGTCGCATTATGTGAGTCTTTTCAACAGTAACTGCGTGTTTGTGTTAATGTATCATTCCATTTTTAGATCCCGGCAGAACAATGTGATTACCTTGTTGACCTGGATTTCCCCAAACACCCAGTATCGACACCTCTTGAACCCCGATACGCTGTTATGACCGATACATGGGACCGCGTGACTTGCCAGCCATTCCTCGATGCTCGTCATTCGAACCTACTGACTCGCGCCTTCTGGCTGCCCGGTCAGCTGTGGCAAAGTAACAACGAGTTTGGAGACTATTGCTTGTTGAGAAACATCAAACAGGTCAACGAAAAAGTTGACAAGGTCTCGAAGATGGCGCGTTGGACGTAATTACAAGGATGGACTTATTGTGTGTGCATAATCCAGGACGTTGGCCAGAAGTATAATCAAATATCGCTGTAGATGTTTGTATAGTATATATAATGAAAACCTAATTCACATAGGTTCATTCGTCAATTTTCCAGCCCGCGCTTCACAGAGCACTGAATTTCCAGCTCAATTCCAGTATAATTCCAGTATGTACGGGGTTTTTCAGACGCGTCAGTCACGTGGGTAGACGCCTGTTATGACCAAAAAGCGCTGCAGCGGCTCTCGGCCCCAGATACCCACACTTTACTTCTACACTCATCCCCCTGTACATTATAAGTAGCAGTACCTGGCCTTCTGATCTTTTCGAACCTACGACATGTCCTTGGATCCCATCTGTGCTGCTGCTGGACACAGCGACGTACAAGCTGCTTCCTCGCTACCTCCAAGCCCCTGTGACTGGGGACTGCGCTGCAACGGACTGCTGAGCTTCCCGCCGGAGATTCTCCTTCATATTCGTATATATCTCTTGCTAAGAAAAGTGCTCTGACAATTACTAACCAACGGCTGAATAGTTTCTTATTTGGACCTGCCAGACCTAGCGTTACTAGAGCAGGTCGTGCCCTCCCTCGCCTTGCTCACAGCAGACCCGGTGTTGCATAGATACCGACTGCTCACCGTATCACCCGCTCGCGTGAGCCACAATCTCTTTGGAACTGGTCCACAGGGCCACGCGCTTCGACCCACAGTTCTTGACTTGGTTCACCGCGGCGTGTTCAGGCTTGGCATAGAGCGCCAGTGGAGGATGGGCGCTTATTTCTATTCCAAGAATGTACGTTATTTTTCTACCTTTTACTGATACATCTCTGCCTCAGCATCGAATTTGTCTAAATCGCGAGCACTCTTCTAGGCAATCATCCAATATGAGAACGGACGCGCCCTTTCGCGTCGGCTCGCGGCCAACATCCTCTCGGGGCAACTCCGTCGGCGCGAGGTCGCCGGGAGCACGCTGAAAGCTTTGTACACTCGCCAAGTTTATCCTGATGAAGAATTGTCTTCTCCGAACGTCGCCCGTTCCCTTTTGCCAACTGTCCGCAAGCTCAAGTGGTCGCTCCAGCGAGACAGACTTGCGAAGGCCTTTAAGGACAGCGGCGCGCGGCTTGGCGTGACTGCATGGCTGGCTAATGGAGAACTTGGAAGGAGGGTCCTGTTAGACGGCGATAAATTTAGACTGGCAGTGTGTCCTGATATTCGCAAGACACGTGGATTTTTTGAGAGGCTGTCAAAGATGTGAAACGGTGAGGGCTGATTCTATAACTCAGAACAATTTGTGAGCAAAAGACTCTTCATATTATTTAGTGATTATTCTCAAAGAAAGCTTCATAGGCCCTATATACGGCGCTTTGCCGTCTACAACTCTTTTTCTACCTGCTATGTGCAATTGTTAATGGATATTGTACTATTCTATACACTTTGCGTGTAACCCTGGAATGTGAATCTGGTATTCATGTAATGTGCCTTTCAAAACTGCACTGCGCTTCAATTGAGAGGTATTTGCATGCCCAAGATTACATTTATGAGATATTAACATGGTTTTAGAGTAGTCTGCATGATGAAGGGGATTAGCAATTACATGTGCTGAAGAAAGTCTAAGAATAGAGTCGCTAATGTATTGATGATATTGAGTGAACTTGGAAGTCCTTGAGAAATGAAGAAAAAAGAGGTGCGAAATACCGCGAAATGTAATGGAACGCTGAAGTCAAAATAAATCTCTAATCTCCACCTTCGTCTTTGGGGTATGATCCAGCGTACCCAGCGGCGGTGGCACGCAGCGACATGGTCCGGAAATACATCTCGACCGGGAATATGTCCACATGAAGGAAGTCTGACTCGTCCTCTGCATTATTCAATGCGTCACCGGCAGGGCATTCATCGCGCTCGCCACCGACATGCCATATAATTCCTACCCCATTCTCGTCTATGACGCAATCCGAGTCCACGTCCGCTGCAGAGTCATGGACGCTGTCGTCGAGGGCGGCGTTGCAATACTGTGGCGTGCAGTCCAGCTCGAGCTCCCACTCACTATCGTCGTCCGCGTCTAGTGCCGGAGGTTTCTGGTCGCTGGTATCCTTCGGAAAAGGTGAAAGTGCCATGTGCGGCGAATCCATGCGGTGATATGAGATCTGGTCTGGCCATGGGACTTGGGAGCCGGGCCCACTGGACGCCGATGCCACAGTTGATACTGAATCTTTGGATTCTACGGGCTTCACGTCGACGGCCGGGATTTTATCTTTCGTCACGGGAAGTACGCGCGGAATTGAATCGCTCAGGATCCGTGCACCGGGTCTTTCCAACTGCGCAGCACTGAGCTCCGTGGGGTGCAACGCCTTATTCACGAAGAACTGGATTCAGGTAGTCAGTTCCTTGGCAAAAATCGATATGGGGAACGCGTACCATCTTGAGAAGACCGTGAAAAGGGTTTTGGAAGAGAGATGTCGTAGTGAGCCGCAACGTAGCTGAGCCAGAGTCGCTGGGTGTAATCGCTGGCGGCTTTATATTTGCTGTCCCTGGCTAGACACGTAATATACTGAAGGTGGGGGCCACTTGGAGTGGCAGCACTATTGCTCGGGGACGGCCCTCCATTGCAGATATGGCCACTATAAATATTGGACTTTGTGAGTGCTTCGTATAACATGCAGTGTGGCACAGAACCGTCTTCCCGATTCCGAAATTATTGGTATCACCTAAAGCAAGTACCCCAGTTGCCTTCCGAGCTTGTAGACGATGGAACATATCAGGGAGGCATACCCCTCACAAAATTAGCAGTCCGAATGGTCCTGAGCAGCATTGCAATTGCTTAGAGCAAGCTGATATAAGCGCCCATCAGTGCGCCGGCCTAGCGCCGGCCTTGGCCCATTTTGGTCGCACGAATGTTATCAAGCTGAAGGCCTCTGAAGGCACGCTTCTGGAATGTGTCACCTGGAGTAATTTCCGCACCGCTCTGGTAAGCCATATCGCTGCGAGTGACCTGCCACCCTTTTGTCCCATGATTTGTTCCATGAACGTGAATATTCTGTAATACAAAACACGAAGATAAAATATTCGGAATACTAGTGTACAATAGTAATCGACCCGTAGAATATGCAAGCCGAAAGATTTAAAATATGGGAGGGGCTCATATCCAATAATTTGTCTTATGGTGTCTCAACCAATACACCTCTATGCCTCTTCGGCGGGGGGACATAATATCCGAGGTCGTCCTCATCGCGAGCTCTCCTCAGGCCCTGATGAACAACAAAGGTGAATGCCGGCGGAGGCCAATCGAACGGCGCTGCAGACGGCGATTCGTACGCCGTATTACCGGCTGCTCTTGCGCGCTCGGCCGTGACTTCCAACTCCGGATCATACACCTCCATGAAGCGCCCGTATGTGAGCTCCTCGATTGCCTCGTCGATAAACCCAAGGACCCGCGCGTAGTCGCGGTC
This sequence comes from Hypholoma fasciculare, assembly GCA_016801325.1. Classification (NCBI taxonomy): domain Eukaryota; kingdom Fungi; phylum Basidiomycota; class Agaricomycetes; order Agaricales; family Strophariaceae; genus Hypholoma; species Hypholoma fasciculare. The sequence continues at coordinate 75,124 of JAEKIV010000085.1, read as the reverse complement.
CGCTGCTGGTCGCAGATCCGCCCAGGATGGCGGTGGTTCCTTCCGCCGCTCCCGCTTGAGCCGCATGGTGCGTTTGCGACCTGCGGCTGACGCAATGAATTGATGGAGCTTGTCCAGCAGTGTCTGGACTATGGGACCAAAGTACGGCGTCACCTCGTAGTCTGCGCAGAGGAGGGTGTTGAACTTGGCAAGGGCAGCTAGGCGCGCGTCGGCTTGGTCCCACTGGCTGACAAAGTCAGGCATCCTCTCGACTTGCGTCCCAGGGCTGGTGAAAGTAGAACAGATCTTGCACAACAGGTAAAAGAACGACTCCAAGTCGTCGAGGTAATCACGGGTATATTCGTGGCGGCCGGGCTCCTGAAATTCCAAGAGGTTGATCGACGCAAACTCTCGTGTGCCCTGCATACAATTCTGTCAGTCAAACATATTCTCCCAACCTGATATATACGCTTACATTTTCATGGAAATAACTGTTAGAATGGTGATCCACCCTGATGGCAAGGTCTAAGTCAATAAGCACCGCTGCTCGACCTCCCAAAAGTGACTGGGTCCCAATGATGATGTTCCCCTCGTTGATGTCACCGTGTAGAATACCCGCGTTCCATAGATTCTGATGTCCTGGATGTCTATGTTAGCATCTAGGAATACCAAGAGGTTGAATAGGTTGAATACCTTGGATTGCTTCCCGAAAAGCGTACAAAAGATCCCGGCGGCCTTGGAAATGCTCGATTGTTGAGGACTCGTAGTCAACCAGGATGTTTCGCGCAAACTGCCGATCTACACGGGCCTCTGCTTTCCGAAGGTGGGAGACATATGGACCTCCTTCGTTCGCGATGAGCTGACCGACGCCTTCAAGACCTACAGCCACCTTCAGGAAATCGGCCTCCCGGGAATGCTCCACATTGCGCCAAGCCTCCTTGATCAGGAGTTTTCGTCCATGTTTATCGCGAGTCCGCCAGCAGCGAGTACCCCGCCCTACGACCTCCCAACTTGAAAAGACAGGGTTGGGTGGATCAAGCCGATAACGCGTGTAATTCCCGGATGAATCGACACTGTTCATAAATCGGCGCCAGTCCCCGAGGTGGTCCTGCTCCCAGTAGATGCTTGTGTCGAATCCAATGAGATCGTAACTCGGCGACCATATTCCCAGAAGTACGCGAATGAATTGCACCGGGTGCCTGTGGATGTCCCAAGGAAGGGAATAGCACACGCCGCTGCGATCGAAGACGTAGAGCACAAAATTCTTCTCGGTAACTAAAAGCCCGTATACGAATCTCCTGTTGGCTTGACGGCGGAAACATTGCCTAAACCAGCGTGTCAGAATATTGTGAGGGAAGGATGAATGAGTTAGTCCGCACCGAGCATACAGCGCCAATTGCAATGCATCGTTGTCAGGATGCAGGTTATCTTCAATCTGGAGGTCGAGGAAGGAGGTGCAGGCAGCATATGAGGGACCGGATTCGAAACCACAAGGCAATGGGCCAAAGTTAGAGCCCCGCCCAAGGCCCATAAAATGCGGTAGAACCTTCATCTTCATGTTGTGTTCCAGCGAATGCGTCGGGAGGTTGAAGGAGTCGATAGCTGCGCTGTGTGTGTACCCGAAGTAATCGAAGACGGCAAATACCAGATCACGCATTGGCTCGAAGAGCTCCTTGACAGTCCTGCACCTTCGAGGTATATTTCTCCAGCGGGCGTTGTCCAAGTTGTAACAGTTGGTGTACTCCAGAAAGTCCTCGATGTCCAAGTCCGAAGGAATCATACCGGAGAAAGTGCCTTGGCCAAATATATTGGAACGTTCAGTCGAATGCCTAAGTTCGTCTCGTGTGTACTCGATCTCCTTCGCCGTCAGAACAAAGCCGTCATCAGCCCAATGAGTGGGGCTAAAAAGAGAGCCGCCATAGATGGTAGGAGGTTCCTGTGCTGGTGGTGATGGTAAAACCGGACTGGGGCGAATTATTTCTTTCGCCCACAGGATTCCGCGAGTCCAGATACTTAAATGCGTGGGCTTCATGATGAGCAAGATTCGAAGGCAGGGGAATTGAAAAGTTGAAGTATCCAGAGATGTCTGGGTCGCCTTATATACGCTTGCGGCGCCTGCTTGCCACAAGCGTTATCGAAATCAGACAATGGAAGGATAGTTGCTTCAAGCTTTTCGATTAGACAAAGGAGTGGCCGGACGGTGGCATCGCAGTGGCAAAGGGCCACAGCGCTGCCATGTGAACACGCACAAAGGTGACGAGAAATTCCTGCTGACTCGGTGGGCTTGCCAAGGTGAATGTGGCATTGTGAAGGGTTTAATGCAAAGTAGGGTTCAGTTTTCATTGTCAAGTGGGGAGTTGGTCGGGAGGAATTGAACGCGAAGCCGAACGGAAAATGCCGACGCGTTGCTTGCTTTGCTTGGATTCCTTCCCTCTGACGACATGGCAAAGCAAGCACCGCCCAGAATGTCCGCACCAAAGAACCGCACTTATCTCCAGTCGTGGCTAGGTGCGTATATTGCAGACTCGTCATATTCTTTGCTAAGTGTCATCACACAAAGCTATGCCAGCGCGGACGCGCCTTTACATTTCCATGGGCGCGTGCATCGTCGGATTCACCGGAATCTTGGTGTCGGATTTTCTCGAAAAGACGTTGGTACCTCCAGAGAAGCGCCCACCGACATCACAGTCTAGCTCGACACCATCCGAATTTTCATAATACCAATCGCCTTTCGAGATCCTTATTCCATTTCTTGGTAGGAATGTCGGCCTCGCTGGGAAATACGAACATAATTTGAGCTTCAGAAAGCGCTATCTTTCCCTCATACACAAAACCAGATTTATTGCTAGTAATTTATTGGGAAAATACCAACTTGCATGCCGTGCGAAAACGCGACAGCGCTATCCACAACAGTCACGTCATGGCTGATTCAACGCCGCCCGCATTCCTAGCCAGCGTCCTCCAGCACCAGTCTTCCCCGCCCCCACCTACGCGCCCTCACGTCACTCTCACCTTCGCGCAGTCCCTCGACGCGAAGATCGCCGGCGCGCACGGCCGCCAGCTTATCCTAAGCGGCAAACAAAGCATGATCATGACCCACTGGTGCGTGCTGTCCTCACACCCACACTCCCCCCGCGACCAACGCCCTCCATCGCCAGGCTGCGCACACTGCACGACGCGATCCTCGTCGGGATCAATACCGCGCTAAACGACGACCCGCAGCTGAACGGTGCGCACCCCATCCCCCCTACTCAGGCGCGCGCCGACGCATAGCCATCCAGTGCGCCACCTGGCGCCCGCAGATCCCCCACACCGGCTCCCTCGCCCAGTCATCGTCGATGCACGCCTTGAACTCCCTGTTACTTGCAAACTCCTGCGCAACTTCCAGGGCAAAACGGGGCGGCGGCCGTGGGTCCTGTGCGCGGCCAGTGCCGAGGCTGTGTTTCTCGAGCGGAAGAGCGCACTTGAGGCAGCTGGGGCTCGCGTGATTGAGATCCCTTTGCAATTGGGAGAGCAGCCAGCTGCGAGGCTCTCCGTCCCCTCTATCCTTCATGCTCTCCGGGAAAGCGGCATTAATTCCTTGATGGTCGAAGGCGGAGCGCGCGTCATTGCTTCGTTCTTAGCAGCGTCAATTGCCGATGCTCTAATTGTTACGATAGCCCCTGTACTTGTGGGGGAGGCAGGCGTAGGGTACCAATGCCCGACATTTCTGTCTGAGACTGGAGACATCGTGCCACAGTTCAAAGCGGTTCACAACGAGACGCTTGGCCAGGATACTGTCATGTCTTTCATTTCTATTTCACGGAAGAACTGAATTTGCTGCAGTTTGAATGAAATACTGAACTGTTGCATTGTGCGACGTGTATATGACAATGACAACAATCAATATTGTCCTACGTAAACGACAGTGGTGTAATGCAGAAATTTAATAACATATAGTACACGAGGGTAGGACCTCCAAAAACCATTCCGGGGAGAATAAGGACTACTGAGGCACTTATGAAGCAAAGGCAATTCAAAGATACATTTACAAGGTGTTCGGATTTGTTCTAGGTTTCATTCCAGCATCGGTTATTTCTCCTCTTCCGAAGAATTCTCGTCGTACAGCATCACGTAGTCCATTGCATTAGCAGCTGCAGGGCTGGCTCGGGAACCAGCAGAAGCTGCTGCGGCTGCTGCTGCGGCCGCAGCAGCAGCAGCTTCGCGTTCTGCTGTCGTCTGCGAACGACTATCATGCCAGAAATCTTCATCATCGTCCGACGAGGAGGATGGCACGCTAATGAGCGAGATGTCAGAACCCGGATCAGAGACATTATCTTCAGTAGAGACCGCAGAGGTGCTGATAGAGGTGGTATGGGCCACCAAAGATGGAGTGGCGTCACTCTGTTGAACTGACGACGCCGCAGGCATGATTATGGCCGAAGCAGCCAGGGACACATCGGATGAATGACGGGAATCTGCTTCCACCACATTGATCCTAAATTGACTTAGCCAGTGCGATAAAACAAAAGAGATGGATGAAACTTACTCAATCCAGAGGCTGTTCCCAAAGACTTCGCCATCAGCTCTCAATCGCCAATATCCGACATACCGCCCGGGAAGTTCGGGTGCCTATAGTGATGGCATACGTCAGATTATCACGAATCAATTCACACAAAGTAACGCACCTTCAGCTCTCCGGTCCAAGCATCGACTGCAGTACCAGCAGCAACTTTACCAAGCAATACAGCCAAAGCCGCAGGATTCTTTTCGGACGACAGTAGCTCGCCAGCAACGAAGACCAACTCCGTGGATTCAGGCCAGTCACGGCCGCTGTCGTTCAAGAGCCGCCAGCACTTGACGAATTCGGCCCCAGGTGGAAAGACTTGGCCATCAGGAACGGTGACATCCTCTACGAACGCTGCGCTCAACGGAATCCGTTGTTCTACTGTGATCTCTGCGACAGCCTGAGCCTGTGGCTTTATGGCCTCAAAGGACTGCATCAGATCTACAAGCGAATGCGGCATGCGTTCAATGAGTGAGCGCTTCTGTTCCGGTGACTTGAGGAGAGCTTCGCGAGAGAGAGTCGATTCCGTGACACTCTCCGCCTTTCCAATTTCCCCCTGTGGGACATTGTCGTTGACGGAGAAAGTTTCTGGTCGGGCAACAGGGACAAAATTCAAGTTCTCCATTTCCTGCAACAGGTGCGACATAGAAACGGAGAAATTGCCGAATGATGTGCGGGGCTCAGGGATAGTCTCTTCGATAAAGTTTTCCTGGGTGTATTCTGTTCTGGTGACATCCCCCGCCGCAATGTTTTGGGATGCGACCACATCCTCAATGTGCTGGAATAAAGAATTGAAAAGGTCCCCGGATGCCGGAAGAGGCAGGTTTGGCAGAAATGCCTGAACTTCAGCCTCCTGTGCAATCGACTGTTCCTGCGCTTCATTCTTCGATGGATCCGTGTACATCGATGATTCCACAGAAGATAAATCCACGAGTGGTGCCTTGGACACAAATGTTTCACCCTGCTCCTTCGTAGGCCGGTGAGGTGCATCGGAAAGCGAGCTGACCACGCTGGCGCTCGTTGAGGGACCGGCAAAGTCGTAGATGAGCTGCAAAAGTTCCTGTCGTTCCGCTGCATTGTTGGTCGGCCATGGATTTGGGATGTGACTGGGAACACTAGGTAAAGAGATGTCAACTTCGCGGTAGGATTCTTCAGCGTCTTGACACCTTGTCTCTGAGGGAGCGGCAAAAGTATCAGCAAAAGGGTTTGTGATTTCGCCCAACCTCTGCGACGGGAATAGACTTTGAATAGAAGCCCAGGGAGGATTCGACATCATCTCGGGCTTGGGAGGAAGTGGAGGCTTGACAGAGGAAGCTACAGAGGCAGGAGACTCGTCGTCTGACAAGGCCGGTGCCAGGGCCATCCATGCAGGCAAAGGAGGTACAGCCTTGGGCGTCCTGACACGCTCTTCTGCCACTGGAGTTGAGGCACGAGACTCTGAACGAATAGTAGAGGGCAACGCCGGCGATGCGCGGTCAATAAGACACGTTTGACCAACGCGGTAAACGGTTGGCACAACCGTGTCGGCTGTTTTCATCTTGAGCATAGGATGAATCGGGGGATGTACAGGAATGGGTAGGGCTTCACAATTTTCGCACAGGTCGTAATCGGGGCATTCAGGATGCATGCACTGAAACAGAATGAGATTCTTTGCCAGAAATGATGCGCGATGTGAACACACCTTGTATCTTATACCACTGATAGTTTTTGTGCAACCTGGCAGCAGAATCGATTTAGCTTCGTTTTCGTGAAGGTTAATTGCAAACAAAGAGCTGACCATTGCATGTGGCATAGTGTAAACTTCGGTGAATGCGTTTGTGAGGCTAAGAGGCGGCAGTTAGAGTTGCATAATGCAAAACGTAGAGCCATGTAGTGACATACGATGTAGTCCTCAGATTTCTGCAGTCGGGCGAAAGAGTGATCTGGATGTTGTTCTTGAGTAATACTTAAAGTGATTGATTAAGCGGCGAAAAAAACACGCGTAAAAACTGAACTCACCTAAAGCACGAGCTGCAAGTGTCGAAATCTGGGCAAGAAATGCATTTCTAAGGAGGAAAAGGGGTAAGTAATTCTTCTGAATCAGTGAAGAAAGGTAACATACGTAGCGATCACCAATAATCCCAGAATCACAAAGATCACAAGTAGCGTTATGGGCTACGCGTTCTGGGGATTCCTGAGGAGCAGGAGCTACCGGCGGTGTGGACCGCATTGTACGTCTTGGCCCTTCCCTTCCACCATCACCGCTGAGCACCGTATGAACAATTACTCGTCCTGGTTCGGTGATATCGAAAAACTCGTGGAAAGGGTTATGCGCTTCCGCGGCTCCCGCTGTGATGCACGATGTGCACAAGTCATAATCTATAATGAATTGTAATTAGTAAATGGTATGCTTTAAGATATCATCTAAACCTACCAGGACAGTCAAGACACTTGTGACGAACACCACAAATTATGGCAGTGCAGACGTCGCAAACGACTCCGTTATGTACAACCTCAGATGGTGAAATTGTCGTGCTTGGAGCAGGGGGTGGAAGCGGTGTTGGGGCCCATGGATCGGGTAAGCGCGGAATGGGCAGGAATGCATTTCCGCCCAACAACGCAGCTCCTTGCTGCATTTTATGCGGACTCATAGTACACAAACAAAACCCAGGCTTCGTCACATCGTGGCAACTGTCGCACTATCAGAAAATCAGGTCAAGTTCAAATACTTGTTGAATTATGAATAGAGCTCACAACAACGATGTGGCAATTTGCGCACGAGTACCAACTATCTGGTCCGTTGCGAGACCTCGAGATGTTCTTAGTGCACACCGAGCACAATGAAGGGGGAGGAGCTGATTTAAATTTGTCGTCGACAGAGTCGTTGCAGTGACCGGTGGCAGGATCAGCGTTGCCCATGGACGTTCCGAGATTGGTAGCCAAAACACGATTTAAAGTGTCCTGGAAATTAATGAGCATTGTCTGTATTTCAGCCTTCCCTTGCTCTACTGAGCAGCATGCGCCGAGACTGGGGGCAGAAGCTCTATGCTGCGGCTTAGGACGCGACGGTTGCTGCGGGTGATTCGCCCCTAAATCACGAGTATAATCAAAGTTGCTGCGATCAACATCTATGTAATCCGGAGTAGCAGGAGTGGCGACAGAAGGGAATGCTGAAACGGAAAATGGGTTATGAGACCCCAGTAGATTTCCCCGCGAACTTTTGTTCGGTGTGATGGGCGGGAGGTCAAAGGACAAGAGATGTCTCCTAACTATGGTGTTGTTGGCATCAGAGTGAGCTTGATCCACAGCAAACATACCTGATTCATCCATAGACATGGGTCCTACATCGCACATATTGAACCTTAAGAGGCCATGCCTCCAGACACGGTCTTTGTGTTGGCGAATGCATTTGTTGTAGTCCAAGGAATTATGGACCTCTGCAGCAATCAGGATATGGGAAGGTTGGGAGGCGTTTGGCGAGAACAAAAGCCTCGATAAATAGAAATTATTAGAGATAGAGAATACGCGGTAGAGCTGACATGAAGATGTGAGTCGCTGCGTAGATATCAGACTGAAATGAAACTCACCTGGGAGCAGATTTGGTCGTAGGACGGGAAAGTATTGATATCGGAGAATGTATGCTTTCTGGTCTGGCCATGATAGGTGACCTTGATGGTGAACATTGTAAAGGAAGGAAGGGTACCCGAGACCGTGTACACGGGTGGGTAGTTGTAGTAGTGGCGCTAGCCCCGCAGCCCATGACTCTTCTTTATAAGTCAGCGCCATCGTCACATTCGTCACATTGCCGCCCGGTTCCGTTAAAGTTCCGCTGCGGCACTGCCTGATGCCCGTGCTTGCGCAAGCGCTCACTTTCATTCCACTATCTCCTCGAACTTTCTGTTCCGCAGTGATGGCTTTGCAAATTTAACGCGACGCGTCACTTAGGCCTTGACACTGAGTTCTCCGGAGGGACTTGATAATTGAAGGCCAATGACTCGGAGGCTGGTGGCATGGCCTTAGCACAGAAATTAAACTTCCAGACAATGTTTCTACGAATTATGATCTGATGAGCGTCTCAATTCTTTCCAGCCAATCCCCGAATTCACTATTACAGACAACGTAAAAACCCACTCTCTTTCTACTGACGAGTAAAACGATAGATGGCTTTGTACTGGACAAATTTGGCAGAACCACATATATATACATGTAGGTCAGAACACAGTGTTGATTCGAGTGTAAGGGCCGATGCGTTTCTGCTATGTATTGCCGCAGGTCGTTCGATGGGTCTGGAAATCTTCTCGGCCATTTTGATGCGTCAAGCAGGGTCAGTCTGACAACCGGCGTTTCGGAAGGTTACATATATATTGAAAACGCCAAAACAGCGCTAGCCTTATCCCAAAGTACCCCACCCTCTTTTTATCCTTCTCACTGTGTTTAACGTGGACTGTGTGGGCTTGACTCACTCTTCCGTCAAGGATGGGCAGCTTCGACGCAACTGTCGGTGCGCACTGCGCAGATTGATTTATGTATTCCACTGCGATGCTGACTTTCAAATCTCAGGTGTTCTCCTTCTCGGCCTACTGGGTAGGTATTCCATGCTATGATGCTTCAGCTTCAACCGATCTTATTGATCATATGGCCAATTTTCAGGGAACGCGTATCTCTATGGTCTCGTAACATATCAGTTCTCAGTGTACCAAACAAGTAGTGAGACAGAATCTCAGCCAAAAACCGACAAGCTCTGACTTGTCTTTTACCAGATTTTAAAGATGCGTATTGGGTGAGGTTCGTACTTTCCACTCAATATAAGAACTGGGTAGGCATTGAAATTGAAACTTGATCAATAGGTGGATCGTCTGTGTCCTTTTCGTGGTGAACACAGCACATAGCGCAGTGTATGTTTATACTGCTGGAGTGAAACTCTTTCGATTCTAATTATCACTTCAAGTTCCACGTATGCGGCATGGAAACTTTGGTATGATTATTCCGTCAAATTATGCATGGCCATCTCAAGATTCTCAACTGTTAACTTGCGAATAGCATAGTCAATTTCGCAAAACCGGAAAGCCTCGAGGGTATCTATACTTTATGTTCTATTGCGAGAGAACGCAGCGACTAAGCCTGTCGTAGTCATTGGTTGGACACTCCCATTCACAGCAATCGCAACTTCTGTTACTGCCATTCTCACGCAATCATTTTTGGCGCACCGGTCAGTGCAATTACCCTGGGCCCAAAAATTGATTGAAGACCCCTCAAATTATTATATGCAGCGTTTATATTCTGACAAAAGGTACCTACTGTGTGGCAGTAATCGGTGTGTCGAGCATCCTTGGTTTCATCTTTGGCATCTATACCGGCATTCGAGCTGGCATTATACAACAGTAGGTATTCGATTCAGCTTCTTTCTACTTGTCCTTCTGTCTCATATGGAATGGATCAGAATGGGGGGGCTTACACCTCTGTCACCTTTTGCGGCATGTTGGCTTGGTTTTCAAACTTTCACCGACCTCCTTATCAGTGGTTTGTTTATTTCGTCGTATGAATCCGTATCGCACTCTAACTACATCGCCCTCCAGCTCGCTTAATCTATGCTCTCTCGCGATCCCGGACGGGCCACAAGAACACGGATAATGTGATCAATCGTCTAATTCGCGGGGCTGTTCAAACAGGCTTCCTCGCCTCCCTGTTTGCCCTTGCAGATTTGTTCAGCTTTTTGCTGCATCGCAACACGTACCTCTATGCCATGTTTACCTATCCTCTTGGATGCATCTATACCACTGTAGGGCTATTCAACTCTTTTGATTCGATTTAACTGATGCATTGTTCATTCATAGACCCTGCTTGATACGCTAAACTCTCGCGCGGGCTTGAAGATCATGAATAACAACGCTCGCGAATTCGATGGACGAGTGGAGTAAAGCCATCTACTATATTAATTTGGGATGTTATCATCATTTGAATTGTTTCCGAGTCGGGCCCGGGCAAGGTCCGGGACTTTTCTTGAAAATATGCAAAAAAATGTGTACATAATTTAAATGTAAGTAGACGAACAAATCCGTAGGCTACTTTACAAGGTTAACTTGCGGTCGACTTCACGGTTAAACATGAAATAGACTGATATGTACAGGGTATGTGAAATTCACGAATGATGACTCGTTCGGTATCGTTAAGCATGACAACGACGTCCATTTGAGGCAATAACTCCCTTATCGGCGTAGTACTTTATTTGGCACCATCATATCTAGTGATCACCTTGCCACATCTACTCTTCGTTCTTAAACCCTTTCATTCAATGGCCGTCGTCAACGAGCCATACCAGCTACTCACAACTACACGATATGATCCCCTCCTCCAATCGCTCTCATGGAACAATGATACGTACGGCCCTTCACCGTTCTTCCTTCTGCCCCTGCATTTCGCACGTCTCCTGGACGCAGCAGACATGCACAACTGGTTCTTTGCTCGTTCCTCCCTCAAGTACAATGATCTCAAGAGTCGGTGCATGGACGCGATTGCGGACCAGCGCGTCCGCGAAAGTAATGCCGTCGCTTTCAAGGTTCGTATAACGGTATCGGTCGAAGGACATGTTGTGGCCGTTGCGACTCCTCTCCCCGCGCCCTTTTATTCCGATCCAACGCATCTCCCACTCAAAAAGCTACCCCCAGTAACTGTACAAGGTACCGCAGAGCTTATATCTGCCGTCAAGGTCTACCTCGACACAGAGCCCATTGAGCCATCTGTGTTCACCCAAACGAAGACCACCTTCCGAACCATCTACGACCAAGCGAAATCCCGCAACGAAAAATCTGAAACACGATCTCCTGCTGATTGGGATGTGCTACTCTACAACCAAGATGGGGAAATTATGGAAACGTCCATATACAATGTTGCATTTTACCGTTCTTCTGCTTGGGTAACCCCGTCCGTAAACACAGGCTGTCTGCCTGGTGTGATGCGGCGGTGGCTTATCGAGAATGGGCGTGTGAAAGAGGATACAGACAGTGTTCTCACTACAAATGATCTGGAACCAGGAGAGTGGGTACTTCTGTTCAATGGTGTGCAAGGTTGTCGGCTCGGCCATATATGCAATGTAATGAAATGAAATCGAAATCGTTGCACAACTTTAATGATCTACATCCATCGCGTCATCATCTGGGCCCATGGCATTGTTATCGAACATCCCATCGTCCATTTCGCCCAGAATGTAGTCCACGACATAACTCTCCTGTACAAGCCTCTCGATTCGCGCAAGATGCCGTTCTGAGTAAGGGATCAGGCCGTCAACGAGCTCTTTTAACGCAGTGCGCCCTGTCGAAGGACTGCCATAAGATGCTGAATCCTCCTCTTCGCCATTGGCGAACATTTTTTCGAGATTCTCGTCACCAAAGGCATTAATAACATCATCAGCCGTCCGCAATTTCATGATTGCCAATAGCACCCTTTGAGCCACAACAGAGGTCTTCGCGTTGGTGTTCCAATCCCGTACGAACCGGAGGAGTTTGGCCAATTCGGGGCCGGAGAGGGTACGGATGATCTCGTCGACAGAAATATTACCTGTGAGGGAGGGCGAGTCATCGTCTTCTTCTTCTGAAGCAACCTCCTTGAATAACGACAGTAATCGGCCAGGCTGAGACATTGCGAGCGCAAGTTGAATAGCCCGTTTATAATCGCGCAATGCAAGATAATTCAAGAAATCTTGGTCCCTAATGTCGTTGGTTCATTTTCATCTCAAATCAAGAATTACGTGTTGAACTTACTTTAAGGCTGATTCAGTGCGTTTTGTTTCTTTTTCTGCTTGGTCTTCTTCAGTGCAATCTTCCCAGAAAGTGACAACAGAGTCAGCAGCTCCAGTTATGATCTTGCTTTCATCGGCGCTTATAGCAAGTGCCCAAACCTATATCGAGACCAGTTTCACATGAGCCAGCGATCGGGATAGGACAGAACGCCGAAATTTGACGAAACGCACTTTGTCTTCATGGTTGTCCAGCGTGGCTATACACTCCTCATCCCTTACATTCCATAGCTTTGCCAAACCATCCGAACCCGTGCTGATGAGTTGCAGCCCCATATTCAGGAAGTCAACGCGCAACACCGAATTCGTGTGACCTTCGAATGTCCGCAAGCACGAATAATCGTCCAAGCTCCAGAGTTTTACTGTTTTGTCCCCGCTGCCCGTCGCCAGAACACGCTCCGCCCGGCCAAATCGCACCGCCCAAACGCCGCGTTTGTGGCCCTTGCACGTCCCTACCAACTTCAGCTCGCCACGAACTGCTCCGTCAGCACCGACCGTGTACGTGATCTCAAACACTTTGGCGGTGCGGTCCTGTGAGCCCGAGACGAGGAAACGGTCGTTGGGCGCAACATCAAGGGAATTGATATCTTTCTCGTGGGCTTTATATGTGGTTAAGCTCTTACAGCGTACTTCGCTGTTACTGCTTGCGTCGTACAGTATTGGAACTTCTGAGAGGTCCCACATTTTGATCGTGCGATCCTGGCTTCCTGTGAACAGAAACTTTGACTCGCTTCCACGCGCCATGGTCACGGCTCCAACACTTTCTGCGTGTCCTTCACAGACGCCCACGCAACCGTAGCCCCAAGCTGCTCCTTGATCACTCATCTCGCCGCCCATAGGGGCCCAGATGCGTGCGGTTTTGTCCTTGCTCCCGCTCACCAATAATCGACTGTCGGACGAGTGATCGAGGGCAAGTACGATTTCCGAGTGACCTTCCAACAGACGCGCGTCGAGATTTTGGGTGGAATAAACGCGAATGAGGGATGAATTTGTTGCGAATGCGACATGCGAGTCGCGGGTGGAAGTAGAGTCCGGTGATGTATGGGCTGGATAGCTGAGGAAACTTGCATCGACAATTTCATCGTTGTAGCCGATGAGCTGACGGCAAAGTGTCCCATCTCGTAATGAATGGAAAATGATATTTTGGTCTGCGTGTACGGATACCAGTGTAGACGTAGATGGTACGTAGCTGAATCCTGTGTCAGAGGCGAACGTAAAAAAGGAGGTCGCATATAAAAACTCACAGTATATTTGTGATTTGTCGCTGCTCTTCGAGCTCTTCGGAAGAAGTACTATACTCCTGACCAAAATTCTTTGTGATCTCACCCTTACCGTTCCACAGCTTCACGATGCCCTTTTCGCCACCAGTATAGAAGTGAAGCTGGCTAAGTTCTGAATTGGCACCTGTGATCGCGACATCATCTGAGTGCAGGATACCGACCGCCTCAACTCGTTCAAGCGCAGGCACCGTTTTCACCAGCGTCGGCGTGAGAGATGCTGCATTTTTGGTATTCTTTCGCATCTTAGCTGAATTCGGGGAGGGTTTAGACAGTAGATCCCATATGAGCACCACAGAGTCCCTGCCACCGCTTACAAGCCATCTCCCATCCGCAGATACGGCCAGTCCGCGCGGCACAGACACATGGCCTTCCAGAACGGCTTCAGCCTTCCCACCGCCACTTGACGTAGACGCGCCCGCCGTGAGGTTGAATATCCGTATGCGCGTGTCTACTGACGCCGTGATCAGTCGTATTGTCTGTTCTTCCTGGGCAGTCGTGACCGAAGAGGCGTCGAAGGGGGAGTGGAACGCAAGGGCGCTGACAACGCCGCCGTGACCCTTGAATACATGCGTTATATAACCACGTACGATATGCCACACTTTTACGACTCCGTCGGCAGATCCTGATGCGAGGTATGTGGAAGTGGGATCGGCGATGCAGACATGGATGGGCGCTTCATGAGCGCGGCCGACGACTCGGACGGGTGGGATGCGTTTCTTCAATGGTTCATTTGACGTCGGCAGTTCATATATGCGCAATGAGAGCGAGGCAGTGAACACGAGCAGGTGGGACGATGATGGTGTAATACAAAGTGAATTGATAGCTTGAGTGTCCTAGGAAATGTTATAATCACGAGCTACGGGACGGAAAAAGGTGGGGAAAACGTACTCCTACGAAGCGGCAAATTTCTTGTCCGTTTTCGACATTCGTGAGGAGGATATCTTCGGCTACACAGGTGACAATTCTCGTTCCATCGAAGGTCACAGCAACTGCACCAGATGTAAAGAGAGGCGCGATGATACGCGCTTTTTTAAACCTAATAGAAAGATAAATTTACGATAAAACATCTATGAGGCGATTCATATGTGCGCACGCAGTCTTCAATTTTGGTCGAGCAGCTGGGACGGCCATGGCGTAGAGAAAAGCTTGCCGGTCTGCCTATTCTCGGCACAAAAACTTTGAAAAGTGCATTTGGCCCTGCTTGTACTTGTTACTCAATTCCTGTGAGCTAAATTAAGAATCTCCGGTGTCCATTGCTGGTCCCGAGTCCCGCTTACCACCGCTGTGCCGTCATATCCACCAAATCTCGACAGACGCTAGGCTAAATGTATGTTTACCGAAAAGATCTTTGTGTGGGATATTGGCAGTGTCAGCTGACTAATAAAACGTATCGCACATCTCCAACAAACCCTGAACATTAGCAAATACTTACTTTAAACTTTTCATAGCACTCATAATGGACGCATTTATGTACAGCCTGATCATAGCAAGATCCGAGACCGAAAATAGAAGACAACTGAGCGTAAGACTGTGACGAGGAAAAAAGGATTATAACAATACGTGGAAATGAATAAATATGCCGACAAGTTACAACTCCCAAGCAGATGTAGACAAAGGTCGTTAAGCCAAATCGCATGCACCTGACGATGTAATAGATAAGTGTGGTATCTTCAGACGGTCACCCCTAGGGCGATATAGATGGTGGATAACGAGCCAATGTGAATGTGACATGAGAATAAAGATATAAGGTCCATGACCTGAGAAAGAACCATGCAATGGGAAACAGATAGATATGTATGAGAAACGGAAGCTGTCATGTCGCACGCACTCGGGTAGGCGACCGTATCGTACTGCTGAGGGCGTCCTCTGCCGCTCGCCGGCGGTCCATCTCCAAGGCCCGTAGTTTCTCCAATTCTTTCCGCTTTGCCGCTTCATCCTGCAACATATCTTCCAGATCCCTAACAGCTTCTCGCGAACGCGATACCTCTAAATTGGCATTCGCAAGCTGTTCAGATAATCTGATAGATGTAGACACTGCCTCCGCTGATGTCCGCCGTAGCGTCGCTATCTCCTGGCGCATTTGTTCCAGAAGCTCTTGCCGATGAGGTGGAGTAAGCACAGAGAAAGGAGGCAGAGAGAAAATCGGCGATGGTTTAGTTGGGACAAACACGCCAGTGCCTGACCGACGATGGTGGCGATCGTCCGTATCTTCCTCGCTTTCATAATCATCGTCGGATATCGTTGGACCATTGCGAATTCCGTCATTAATTGACATGATATCATCTGATCTCTTGAAGTTGAGAGATATGCGGAATCTCGCGCAGAGTTCGCAGGTAAAGAGCCTTTACGCTGAAGAGGATACGATGCCGACGACCGACGGGAGTCATGGTGTTCAAGAGGCTGGGAATGGGAATGATTGAGAGATGGTCGAGTTTGTGATGAGACGATCTGTGATGAGTGCGGAGGTAGGTGCTGGGACGAAGGTGGGTATTGGTCTTGATGAGGGCGTTGATGGGGCACATAGATCTGTTGATGTTGTTGAGAATACTGATGTGAATGCGCCGAAGACAATGGCGGAGCAGGTGGGGGTATTGAAGGAGATAAAGATGAATGGTGTGGTATGTGCGAGGGAGGTAATGAACTATGCTGATGAAGAGGCCTAGTCTGATGCTGTCGGTGATTCTGATAGTGATTCGGATGTGGATGGTCGTGTCGATGATGATTTTGAGATGTCGGTGGTGACGATGATGGTGGCGGCAATGGCATAGCCGCCTGAACATGTTGCAAGGGAGGAGGTGGGTTGGCTTCGGGTGGTGAATGATAATGGGACAGAGGTGGCGAATGATTCTGCAGAATGTGCATATTATGATGATGATGGGGGTGGTGAAGGGCTACCGGATTGCCTTGAGGTTGCTGAGGAGGGAGTGGCGGCGGCGGCGGTGCGGGATGGGTCTGTGGCTGAAATTGGAATTTCAAGGGTTGGTCCAGTTGCCCAGGAAGTAATTGTGGATGATTTTTGTGCGAGCTAGATTTTTTAGTTGCTGATCCTCCTTCGTGACTTTCTTTATTGGGCCGGCCTCTCTTCCGCGGGCGCTTGGTGCCTGGCGGTGCTGATAAATTGACAGTCCAATATGAGCCAAACCCCGGATCTGTGACTGGTCGTGGCTGTCTCTCAAACAGTCGATTCAATGAAAGATGGTGGCGAACGGATTGCTACATGGGAAAGGCCGCATTTTTAGTATATTCGATTTAAGAAGCCCGGCAAAACTAGGTTCACCTTCCACGTTTGGCCAGCAGTCTTGTAATATGGATATTTCGATTCCATAGTCGCGTAAATCTCGCGAATAGTTAGGCGCTTGCGGGGACTCCCCAGAATAGCACAGCGCAAAATAACAGGGAGAGTGTGTTGGGGGCGGCCATGAGTGTCGGGTAGACATGCCAGGGTATCAGGGCAGTCGGCATGTGCCTTGTGATCGTGGAGTCCCAGGTCGATCTTCCTGTCGTGTTTTTCGAGTTTCCGCCGCGGCGCTGGCTCTGGTCGCTTCTCTTCCCTTCTCAGTGGAAATGAATCCAAAATAGGATCCGGCTTGGAATCGTGGCTGTTTTCGTGATGTGGGGTGTCGGAGGGGTGCTCAGTCGTAGTGGCAGTCCCTAGTGGTGTTGTAGGGGGTTCTTCGTCGTAGTATTCCATATCACCGTCGGTCTCATCTTCGAGGAGCTCGTCAACCTCGTCGTCGGAGCCAGGTGAAATATCTTCTTCAGCAGACGAGGAGACGTCGAGCTGGTCTACGGCGGGCTGTCTGTGCTCGTCTAATCTGGTAGTTGAATGGGGTTAGCACAACAAGGAGAGGCAGGAATAATAAGAAAAGCAGACTTTGAGACATGGGGGCCGCCGTGGTCGTGGTTGAGGAGATGCTGGAGGTGGGACATGGTGGTGGTTAGCGCTGAAGACAACGTCGGCCAAACAAGTGGGAATTCGTCAATCGTGGGTCCACGAAGGTCCAAGATGATTGCGATCACATACGCTTCAGGTGAGGCCGTTACATAATTCACTTTCCCATTGAGTTCAATTTAGTTTGATCATCAGATGCTTATCGTGTTACCAATGAGTCAATATTATACACAACTACATAGAACTACACAAAATCAGCTATCAAATCCAGGCCTATATTAGTTTTTGTTCACACCCCGTACTGCCCAAAGTCATACGAATAGTTAAGATTATTTGCGTTGTAGTCCACGACCGTAGTGGGCGCCCATGTCGTTCCGCTCACAGGCCCGAGTCCCTGCCCCGTCCCTTGTAGGTCCGTGGAAAAATCCGTGCTGCTCGGATACGCGCCCGTGGGCGGCAAATGCTGCTGGGGCGGCTGTTGTGAAGATCCACCATGGTTTCGCGGCCACCACTCGTAACCTGGATAATAGGAAGTCGAAGGTTCGACACCCGGAATTTCCAGACCAAGCATATGCGCCATCAAGCGAGTGCTAATATCTTGCACCCCATTCGTGTTATCTTCAAGATCCAAAGTCTGACTGCTGTCGAGTGTTTCTGGCGCTACCGGCCCTCCGAAGGCCTCATGGGATGGATAGTCGGGTCTATTGTCTTCTCCGAATGCGTCTTGTGCACCTCGTTTGTTTCGGTCTATATTCTGATACTGCGGCTGGAATTGTGCCGGTGGGTGTGCGTGGGTCCGGAGTTGCACGCCATTTAGTAGCTCCCATGCCCTCGAGGCACTGGGCCAAACAACCTGTAAACAATGTTAATCATCGGTACCATTTACAATAGCCATCAAAACGTACCGCCATCTCCTTTAAGGCTACCATGCATTGCTGTAGGCCAACGCTAGCTCCAACATTGTCCGGTCGTATTTTCACTGTAAACTAGAATCAGTCTACAGGTCAAATGATTTGGTCAAGATCGTACACGTTAATATGTGCATAATACTATTTAGCCTGTCAGCCCGTGTAAATTATTTTGAAACTAGTCGACGTACGCTGCGCTGAGTAAATAGGATGTCAAGAATGGCGAAGCCCTCTTCATTGTAAAAATATCCCGGTATACTGTCACTGCAATTGAAAAGTTATAGCTCATGTTATACGGCGAAGAGTCATTAATTGCTTTACCTAATGAAGCGACGTGACATGCAGCTCCGTGAGAAAGGTCAAGCGCTCTGGTTCCGATAGTAGACCTTGGAACGCTTTCAATGTGTCTATTGAACAGTTAAAATGGTTTTGGTGTATTAGTTTGCTGTCTTCTTACCCTTTCCAATTAGGTATGCTTCGAGGCATCAATATCATGGCTGTATAAAACGAAATTAATTACTTACAAAGCACGGTGGAGCAGAAGCACTGCACCCCAGTAACGCAGGTGCAATATAATAAGTTGAGGTGGGGGCATGTACCTCTTATTTGCTCCGTCGTATTGCAGTTCATCCGGCAAAGTAATGTACCACTGATCAAGTCGACTTTCCAAATCGGCTAACAATGCTTGCTTGGGTTTGTTGCTTGTTACCCGTACTGGGTAGATGTGGGTGACTATTGCTCCCAGAATGACGGCTGTCAATAAATACACCGTCAGCGCTTTCCATTCAGCGCTGTCCATATGCGATCAATTCAAATAATTACCTAACCTAGATGTGGCACAAAAGGTGCCCATGACTCGACAAGGTACGGGCTCGTATGGTATGTTGTCCTTCGTAAGCTCAGGTTGCCAAGGTTGGCGGTCTTCTGCCTGTGTTCGAGTAATTTCTAAGCGTCGGGCTATCTTATAGATGTTGGTCCACTCACTGGGTCAACATTGGGGAGAGCGGTATCGAAATCCTCGTCTTTGATCATGATTGGCCGACCTGCGAATCATCAGACATTGAAATTTTTGCAGCGCGAAATGACATACCCATGTATACAGATCCGTACCTGTCCGTTAGTATACAAGCCCACCAGATCTGTCGACGCGTTTGCGTCTCCTCGGGGGAGAATAAATCATGCCCATGCATTTTCCATGTTGCTGAATCGCAATTTAATCCCAAATCAAAGGCCTGGTGGCCCATTTAGCCCAACTTTAATTCAGATATGCATATAATAGAGTTACCATTCGGATACCCGTACCTGTGATATTGAATGAGGTCAGATGGTCCACGAAAATAGATATTCAGAGACAGACCGATAAAAATCCATCCTTGTTCCATGGAGCCTATACCAAATTCCCTATACCCAAGAAGTAACAAGGATTGCACCGTTGAAGGCCGTGCAACATGAAAGACTTGCACTGCAAGATGTCAAACATGGGTGAATATAAACAAAGGTAGATGAATGACAAACTAAGGATGTTTCGTGCACTATCCAGATAGTCACACCCCGCCTCCCACATCTTATTGTCTTGAGGAGGATCATCGTCGGTAAATCGAGCTGCAATAGCAAATATAGAGAACAAGAGTAGTCGGGTCACTTCCTGCGAAGGCTCTGGTCTTGGGGAGGAGTATGTCGATCCTGAATGCGAGCTCGGGGAATCCCTGAAATCGACGCCTTCACTGTGTTCCAGGTTAGCTGGAGATCTAATATATGGGAAATGTATCAAACCTCTGTGTTCTGCAATAGGATGTCTAAGCAAAGACGGGGCGATAAAAGGTGATATTATAATTTACCTTGAACGGTATTCAGCTAAGAAACGTGTCTTATGAATTACGGGGAATATGGGGTGTATATTGGTGAAATACAGATCGATGAGTTTGTCTTGAACATGCTGTGGTGGGAGTTCGACATGGACGTGGGCAGCAGGGTAGCTCTGGATTCCAAATTTGGACGGAGGCCAAACTCTTGCCATTGGTAACCGCCTGGATACCGCGGATATGAGCGTGTTTGACCAGATAGGCCTGGAAATAACTTACCATATACCACCATCTATTCGATCGTCCGTGCGCGCGTTCCGTCCGAGAATATGCAGTCCACTGGCTTGACCATGGAATCGTACCTAAGATGTTGAGTTAGCATGTATGACTATCCCAAAAACCTTAAGCCAACCTCTTGATTTTCATCAAGGGACAATTGTCCCATGCCTTCAGACGCAGCTTTGAAATCATCTGTTTCTATATTGCTGTTAACTGTGTGTTCAAAAATCGTACAGAATGTAATTTACCAGGCGCCGGATCAATGGTGTAGAGAGAGCCCCAATTGGCGGGAGTCTGATTATCTGTACCATTAAGCCTTCTTCTTCGCGACGCAGGAATCCCCTGATCATCAGGGAGATGTGTACTCGTCCCCGGACTGGGTCCGAATGCCAGCCTTTTGGAGAGATTATCTTGCCATTCCTTCGTTGGAACTACAGACAAGCCATGATCTTAAATCGATTGAGTTTATTGATGTGAAAAAAGACTCTGTATACGGCACACCTTGACTGGAAGATACTATTTCCCTGGAGACTCGTGATTGCCTGCGAGCTCTCGAAGAATCAGCATGTGCTGCTTCGTTGCTTTTCAGAATAGATGCAAAAAAATCTTCTTTGGTTGCCCCCGCGGGTTGTGTTCTTCTTCCAGAGGGACCCTAATAAGTTTGTCAACGATTGTAGAAGAAATTTAGGATGTTTGGACTCACGTATGGCCCCGAATCTACTCGTCCTAGAATTTCTCTGGCTAAATCGTCTTGTCGCAATTCAGAGACAATGTTCTGCACTCGCGGATCGGGGCATTGAAGAATAGCGCCTAATAGTGCTTCAACTTGATGCCACCGCTGCTCGATAGCATGGATGTAGCCTTTAGGTGGACCACGCTTATAGCTAGGGCCTAGAGGCAATTAGAATTCCGTAACTTATTATATTATTTATGACCATTTACTCACCTAAAAATGTGCAGGCTAGAGTTGATGGCGAATGAGACATAAATCAATATCTGTGTAGAAGACAGAGAGTTATCACTTGCCAGTGCCGGTAAGAGCACAACTCTTGCATATTTTTGAATCACCCTTAACCCTCTCGCATTTGCTTTTTGTTTTCCTACACTGATCGCAGGCTATGAAGGTGAGTCAGATGGCGAGTGCTGGTTACATCCAGTGTGTATGAGACGGACCGCGACTGCTTCGTTTCCGCGAGGTGGTTTGCGTATCTTCGGTGTGCTGCTGTTCTTCATCAGAGGGTTCTGAGTCTTGCCACTCCATTATGATGGACTAGAAAGAATAAAATTGGTGATGGAAGAAGGAAAGTAAGAAGTGAGTTAAAAGCAAGCAGCGGCTGAGAGCCCGATACCGACGCGAGACATGCACGTGAACAGTCCTCGATCGCCATTTATCAAGCCGCCGGCAATCAATTCGCACATTGCTGGGCTCTTCCTGACCAATTACTGCACTAAGTATTCCACGAAAGCATAACATCGACAAAATCTGGGTAAAACGATATATAAATCTCCGAGTACTTTCCTCAGGCTTCTACTGTACTCCGTGGTCAAAAGGTATTCATTGACTGAAGGATTACCAGTATCCACGGGCTTCTCTTGTGAGTCCGTATCGGAGGATTCCGTCAGGGTTCCGACTTTGACCAATGACATGATGGACCATTGATGGAGCTTGGAAGAGCAGACCGACTTGAGACCGAGCATCACCGACGCACCCACCCGGTGAACACATTTTACACCGTTGTCGGTATCTAATTTCCGTAGCGATGCCACCGCATGTATAGATTGTCAGGTAATTCATGTAGGGTGTATAACGCCCAGTATTGTCGATATCATCTCTTTTGGTTTAACAGGCAACAAGAGCACCGGCTCTCGCAGTCTATGACAAGTTACTCGGAATGGCTTGGATTGCAACAAAGGGGCTAACTTGGGAAGATAAATACGTATGAAAGAACTTTATTTGAGGGGACTGAATGATAATGGGTAAAGAATAAAAGAGTCCATAGATTTCGCAAGTTGGGCAGTCTGGAAACATTATTAGTACGTCGTTATCTGTGACAATACAATACACTAACCTTCGAAACCGTTTCTGCCCACCCGTCAATCTGCCACGCCTTTTCCCGAGTCTCTTTCCGTACCTGTAGGTTCCTGCATGGGACGAGTTTAGTCTAGTCTTGAACGGGATTTGTCGGAACCACCACTTACGGGTACTGCCACATATGGTGAACTTGGTGAAGACGGCCCACTTGGGAAAACCACGCTCCCACGGGAGCTACAGATTTACGACGTGCTTCGATACCTCTTCTCCTAGAAGTGAGAGAAAATTAGACATCATTATACGGCGAGAAAGCGGGGAGCGTGAGTTCACCATGTGTTCTCCCACTCAAGCAGGGTCCCAGGCTTCAGTTGATAACTTCTTAACTCGAATATTCCACCATCGGCATGTGGTGGAGCAGTTGGCAAAATAGCAAATTCTTGATTTAATTGATTGGTCCGTGAGGTCAGGAAAGGAAGCATAGCCTTGTATGCGTCGTAATGCTAGCAGGGATTTATTAGCTCCGTAATTTTACGAAAGGTAGGATAACTTCGGATGCACCTCAGAAGTTTTGACAAGGTGCATGGTTTTGTCATAGCCACCGTAGTTCTCATATTCCAATATGTGGACGAAGGTATCTTGATCCCCGACCAGTGTTTCCCAGTTTCCGGTAAGTTTGACATTTAACTGCGAATCTTCTTGGATGCCTTTGTAGTACCGCTCACTACGCAAATGAAGCATAAATAAGACTACCAGATATGCGGGTTATTTTGAAGCAAACTAACGCGGCCTTTTTATATTCTTCAATCTTGTCTGGCTTGACACGATGCGCTAGATCACGGACATGAACACGTTAGAACGGAGAGAATCAGAACAAAGAAGCGACGCACTTTCAAACCCATGGATGTACTTTCCTCTTCCCACTATCCTCGAATGCTGCTGTATTTCGAGGTCCCCCGCTTTCTTAGCCTCAGGCGATCCATGTAGCAACGACTAACAACATTATAAGTAAGATGCAGGCGTTATTTCCCCACACCGACTACGTTACCTGTACCGAGATTCCACGTTTAGCAGAGCCAAGCACTCCAGGTGTAGTTGAGCGGCGAGCGATGGAGGCGAGCATAAGAACAAGTATAGTGATGGGTGTGAACAGAGAATGTAGGGAGCGAGCCGCAGCGGCGCAAGTACATAAGACTCACCCCTTGCTCACCCCACATGCAAGCGCGCTCATGACGTAAGCGGAGGTCCCCTTCATGATTGGATGACTTGACCAGGCACACCCACTGGGCCCCCCAGACTTACCTTGGACTGCAATTGCCCAGTTAACACCACGGAGTTTCTTAACGCCGGTCAAACAGCGGCAGCTCATCTTCTTCGAATCATAAAACGGTGGTGATTAATAGACTTTCCATGGACAGAGACGCAAATACGCATGCGCTAAACGGATGAAATTGATTTGATGACATCCCCGTGGACCGCGACTGCAGACACCATCAACAAAAAGTTACCATAAAGTATAACATAAGTATCTGAGTCCCGCAGAATGTTTTCATGATTTTGGGTTTAGGTATGGATAACATACATTTCAGATATTTTCCACGGGGAATCCACCTTTTCAAGTAAACGTAGCCGTATGCAGCGCACATGTGTCTGGCTTGCAACACTTATGCAACGCAACGGAGCGGCAGGTGCCAAATCTGAATCGACCCTTACGCTGCCACTACAAGACATTTGTTGCTTTGCCAGAGTCTTAGTATTTTTTAAAAAGTCATAAAATTATAGTCAAACAAGACATTGGCGTGGCTCACCCAGCGCAGACCGTCCCCCGAGACCTCGCACACGGATTTCTGTAAGATAATTTCCATGGCCTCATCGACCTCAAGAACGAACTGAATTTCATCAATAAAAAGGCAACGCATGAGATCGAGCGATATCCATTCGCCCTTCTTTCCATCTAACAGATACGACTAAGTTGCTAAGTACAAAATGCTTAGAATGCAAACTCACTTTCGGGGCTGCGAAATGAAGTCTTTGAGTCTCCATCAACCGCATTGGATGGAGCGAAGTCGATATAATTTACTGCCCATTTTCCCTCTAAGTCCTTAAGCCGTGCACTTTCTATCCTAAAAATGTCACGCGCGGAGGCCACTGGGGTGCTCTCAATGCTTTCAGGAAGGAGCTTGATGGAAGTTTCGAGGATGCATAATGAACCGTGGCATGGTGCTCGTGAGATGTTCGATGATAGTAGATGATGCGTTGCGAGCTGCATGTAAGAATAACTGTGTTCACTGGCGACAATTCTTACATCGATCGTGAGGGAATCGAGTATATCGGCGGCAGACATCTAGTCATCATCAGACGTCAATTTCAAGTAGAAATGATAAAATATTGATTTGGCAAACAATGTGACGATTATTTCGTTCCTCCCCTTCTGGGCCGACTGTGAATGGCTGCCCGCCGTCCAAATGCATTTCCGAATTGAACCATCTTTCGGGCAGTTCGTTCCGCAGGATCGTGAAGTAATTGTCGGCCATTTTATGTTGTTCGTCGGAAAGGTTCAGCCGGTTAAGCAACGCCAGGAATTGAACAGCCAGGGATTGCTTCATGATAGTCCCATACCCTAACCATGCAAATGTGGTTCGGATCCTGGGGTATATGGTAACCGTCCGCAGTGTACTGGACAGCATTTCATGAGGAGGCAGTAGGTGGATGGAAGAAGGGGCGTCCGTAACAGTGTTCATACGGCGCGTCAATGCTTCAATTATTTCCGGAAGTATTAGATAGTCATCATCCTGATGATGCCGCATCAACTTCCCTTCAATGGAAAATAAATCAAGGACTAACCTGAATGAAGCAATAGCGAGTGGTAGCGTTAGCACAAGCCATATACCGCGCTTGGAAATATAAATTTTCTGCCGAGTTAATGATGTGAAGCCTAGATTTGGAGCATGAAGTTTTTGAAAATTCCTGGGGGAGAAAACATAAATATCAGCTCCCCTAGTATATCAAACACAATCCAGTATTGAACATACCTCGAAAATCATTTTTTTGGGATTATTATTCCAGATGATTATGCTCGGAACAATGCTTTCATCAAGGTGTTGGCAAATCACAGAGACAATCTTGTTAAGATTAAATGGGCGAGACCAATTCAAAATGACCACTGTAGTGCTTGACGAGGATGTGTCCACATCTCCTCCGGTGAGAAAAGACACGACAGATATAACAGCGAGCAGCAAGCTAAAGCGGAGGATAGCTGACATATATTCGTCACGATAGTCGCGCCTGCGATCAAAGGGGGAGGTTGGGGGTTTGGGTACAAGAAAGGTTGGAATATACTCGTGCACGTCCTAACTTGTTGAGCGAGACGTGTGAACTTCTTACCATCTTAGTCTGGCCTTCTTGATGAAATGGGAAATACATTGCTCAGTTTCAATCCAAACAGAAAATAATGAACAGAAAGCGTAGCGTAATCAATCCATTCTACCCTTCAGGGTACGAGTAACTACTTTATCTTTTGTGCTATAGATTAATGAACAAGATGAGTCAAACGCCCAGTAGCACATACAAAATGAAGCACTAACATAAGATGCACAACACATCCCCAGCCCGAATACGCATCGCGATCAACTGCGTTCATCAAAGTTTGGGATATGGTTTCGAAGAGATCCTCAGGTTCCAGGTTAGGTTCCCAGAGACCTTCGGCAACACCGAATAGCTTCGAGCTTGCAGTTCCAGCCACAACAAAGTCCTTTGCGAAGTTTAGACACCCGATGAGATCAGTTGCAGCAATGAAGGGTTTATATCCGCCCGTCGGTGTTTTTGACAGGCCTGCCATGACGGGTTCGATGAAATAAGGGCCGAATCGATGTTCATACAGAGTTGAGGATACAAGATGGGCGAAGGTTTCCGGTGCGATCTCTCGTTCTTCTTTAATAGTGTACATGTTGACGCGAAATCGAAGGCGATCCCGTCTATATTTATTTAGGGCACGTACACTGCGAATAAGGGTCAAAAGCTCACAGTGTTGCAACATCTGTTGCCAGTCCAGGAAGACCAAGATATATATGGTCGGTGACTGGGAATATCTATGTGGTTGTGAGTATAAATTTATGGGACGCAGATACAGACATTACCCTTTGGAAATTCGAGGAGATCCCCAATGCTTGATTTCCTAGCCTCAAGTCAGAGGCAATCGCAACACAATCCTTCCCAACCATGGCGATTACGGAGCCACCGTTTTGATCCATGATCGACTAGCAGTTCGTTCAGAATATGCTCGAGCTATATCACAGAGGTCCCTACCATCTTGGCTAGGTCGTGGGGTAGTATAAACAAGGGGCAAAGTGAGAGTAGTGGGCAGAATTACGCGTCTTGCTGAATTGGTGGTGACGCGTCGTTTCCTGTCGCTTCGGTAACAGTCACGCGAGATCCTCAAGCGGACCGGGCCGCTGGCTGTCCACTCCCGGGTTCGGCTCCTGTCAAACATGTCACCGCGCACCCATGAGGGGAAAAACTGACAATAACCATCTGTATGCTTCGACGGTCATCGTGAGCCTCGTTCTCTGTTCGCTCTAGTCTCATGTTCAAAACGAAACATAACTCGTTGTGGAACCCGGGTCGTCCAGCATTTTGTTCTGTTCGATCGCTTGGTTCGATATCTGGTGCAGTCCCCTCAAACCTGAATGCACGCCTTCGAGCACAGGTGCGCGGGCTGAAATTACTTGAAATCTTCATCTCCTGACTTTAAATACAGGCAAAGATTAAAGAACTTGATTCCACTGCGCCTTTTTCGAAGCATCTGACAGACACATTCAATCGTCAACATAACTATCTCAGGATTTCCCTGACAGAACGTTGTAATCTACGATGTATGTACATTCGCATTATTTCCAGGTATCAAGGAGACCACCAAAATCACAGGTTTCTACTGCATGCCTAGTGAAGGCATTGATCTCTCGCCAGAAGGCCATTTACTAACAAATGATGAAATCCTCCGTCTTGCGACGTTGTTTGTGAAGAGCGGTGTCACTAAGATCAGGCTGACTGGTGGGGAGCCTACCGTCCGCAAAGGAATCGCAGATATTATAAGTATGTCCTATATCCACCAATGCAATGATTCTAAGAATTAACAGCCGGTGTGTTAGGTGATCTGAACGGACTAAAGCAATGTGGCCTAAAATCCATTGGGATGACAACTAACGGTCTATCCCTGCATCGAAAGCTACCTCAATTCATTGAAAATGGATTGACACATCTCAACCTGAGGCAAGTCACTTTCTACGTACCTATCTTGAGATCTACAATCCTGATTTGCACAGCCTGGACACAATGGATCCATTTAAATTTGAACTTATAACGAGACGTAGAGGTCATGAAGCGGTCCTGAAGGCCCTTGAAGTGGCAGTATCCTCCCACCTAGAGTCTGTCAAAGTGAATGTAGTCGTCATCAAAGGCCTCAACGATAGCGAAGTCCTCGATTTCGTAGAAATGAGCAAGGATCTTCCGATATCTATTCGTTTTATTGAATTCATGCCATTTACCGGTGAGTTGTGACACTCTTTCTTTCGACTTGTGACTTATATACTTGCGAAGGCAACAAATGGGACCAGAAGAAAATGGTACCCTCGGCTGATTTATTGGATCAGATTCGAAAGCGGCATCCGAACGTGCAGCGTGCGCTAGATGAACTCAACGATACTGCCCGGTCTTGGATGATACCAGGATACAGGGGCACATTTGGGTTCATCTCGAGCATGTCCGACCATTTTTGTTCATCCTGCAATCGTCTTCGTTTAACGGCCGATGGTCAAATCAAGGTATTCTAAACAGTTTTTTCTAATGATCATAGATCAGAACTAACTATATCACAAGGTCTGCCTGTTTGATGCCACTGAGGTCTCCCTGAGAGACAAGATGCGTTTAGGTGCCTCCGACTCAGAATTACTAGAAACAATAGGCCTCGCGGTGTCCGGAAAAAAAGAAAAGCATGCAGGCATGCAAGACATTGACGTCGTCACAAATCGACCGATGATCCTTATAGGTGGATGAGTATTTCTTATGTAGAGCATCGGCCCTGCCTGTCTTATATGTATTCTCAATTTTTTTTGGCCACCAACAGATTGCCCGAGGAGGGAATTCGGCAATACATACACCCAATCTATGGCCACGCGTTTTACGATATGTCCGCCATTTAATAATGCGTCATACGCTAGTGGAGCAGGTCTCCGAATGTACAGCACATCCACCGGCAGCTTGACGCATCTCGACGAGCACGGTCGCGCTTCTATGGTCGATATCGGCGAGAAACAGCCCACGAAGCGCACCGCAACGGCATCTGGCCGAATTTACATCCCGGAAAACGCCTATAAGCTGGTTACCTCGTCCTATCCAGCGGAGGAGAGTAATGAATCCCCCGGAAGCCCTGATGAAAAGGCTTTCGCTAAGGCAAGAAGGAAGGGAGATGCTCTCACGGTCGGGCAACTAGCGGCTATCATGGGAGCAAAAGCAACCTCTTCTCTCATTCCCCTTTGCCACCCACTCGCACTCTCAAAGATTAACGTCACTCTTGTTCCAGAAAGAGTCGAAGGTTTCATATCTGCGCATTACAAGCACAGCATTCTGTGTACGGCAATTGTAACGTGCGAAGGGAAGACGGGGGTGGAGATGGAGGCTCTAACAGCAGTATCCATCGGGTTGCTCACCGTTTGGGACATGCTTAAAGCCATCGCTGGAAAGGAAATGGAGATTGGAAACATCAAGGTAGTACAGAAATCAGGAGGCAGGAGCGGCGACTTTGTCAGGAATGATTGATATACATAGAAGAAAAACTGAGTTCGCCGGTCGGCCGCACGAAGCATATTTACACGGGTCTTTATTCTGTTAATTTAATTTTAAAGTTTCCCTTGTTTTCTCGTTGGGAACTTCTATATGCTACCATGTGGGTCCTTCCATCTTCCTCCCATCTGTTGTGAAAGATTGGAACCTTGGTCCTTGATACCTTCATTCCGCCTGCACAAAAGCTTGCAATCTGTCCAAAATCTCGGTTTCATCAACGAGCCTTGCCACCTCCTTGCCCTAAAACCCATCAAGAAACAGCAGTCAGGTAGCGCAGTTATGATGACGAAAATAGGCATGAACGCACATCTGCCAATTTAACGATTGTAGGAACACCTGTGATGCGCCATGGCTCTTGGCGGTACACATGCGATGGGTTCTTCCACCTATACATAACATATGTAGAGGATATCATCGTCAAGGTTCGCTACGCGCTCAGGAGTATACCCCGGAGTTGTGCCAGCCGAAACTGCGGACTCCGGAGAGTCACTCACTGAGCCTTGTTTCCAACATAGACGATAATTGCCGCTGGTCCTTCTTCTGGGAATGTTTCTTTCACTAGCTGATCTACGGCCCTGCAGTCCTGTAGAAGTGGATTATCAGTCATGAAGGCCGCATCTAATAAAATAATTGAGATTTCCTTACGGGGCACCACATCTGCCCATCGACTATCGAGGAGTAGAAGATCACAAACTTATCCGGTACAGTTTGCAGAGTGGTATGATCGATAGATCCGTCGGCAACATATAGAGGCATAATGTGCAAAGGTACTACTGAACGTTGACGTGAAGGATCGAAGTGGTGGGCAGAGCTTGGACAGAGCGATTTATGATCATTGTAATGTCGTCATCGGACATCCTTATGAGTGAAGACTGCACAAAAATGATGCTCCCTTCAATTTACTGAAATCTAGCAGATTGTTTGCTTTTTAGATTTGCGCCTTTTCAGATGCATTCCATTGTACACTAACCCAGTAACGTGGACAACTAGAGAAAGTGATAAGACAGTGCCCAAGCGGGTGGAGGGAGAAGGAATAAATAGACTGGAAGAAGTGGGTAAGAAGAGTCCGGATGAACCTGTCAACAAGGGAGAATAGTTTCGCACCCTGGAAAAACGTATTACGCAAGCGCAGTATAGCTATGTAGCAGCATCAGCTGAAGACGAAAGTAAAAGAAGAAATTTTTGGAATGAATGAGTCCGATGTGAGTTGAAAGCGGTGAAATGAGTAAGGTCCGTAGGTGGAGTGGTATGAGTCTGGCCAGACAACTCTATAATATGCAACGTGAAGATCTCATGACTACGACAATGCGCGAAAGACAGAACAAGATACTAGACGTCTAGTAGCCATAGCCGGAACTACCACTGCTATACGAGGAACCAGAGTTGTACGAAGAACCCGAGTTGTATGAAGAGCCCGAGTTGTACGAGGAACCACTGCTAGCGCTCGCAGTCGCAGTCGATGAGGACGAAGACCACGTCGAGGAAGGGGCAGCAGAGTAGCTAGTTTGCCAGCTGCTGCTGCCGGTTGTCAGCCAATACTGGGACTTGCACTGGAAAATATATCTAGTCAGGCCAATCAATCCCTCTCGATTGCCTAAATGCTACGAACCTTGTATAGGCAGTCAGAGAGCTGCGTCTGGACAACAGTCTGAGTAGCGGTAGCGGTCTGAGTCAACGTAGCAGTTTGGGTGGCAGTGGACAGCTGGGTGACAGTCGCCGTCAATGTCTGATCCCAAACCTTGGTCGACGTGATGGTGTGCATGATGGTTTGGGTCTAGTCCAGTCATCAGCTAACAATTCCATATATCCGATAATTTTAGGCCATACGTTGTCAATTGTCTCGGTGGACACCCAAGTGGAGACAACAGTGGTGGGCTGCACGTAGGTCTGGGTCTGGGTAACAGTCATCAAGTCGGTCATGACGTCGGTCACGGTGGCGGTTTGAACAGAGGTCATCACGTCAGTGACAGTCGAAGTCAGGGTGTTCTCAATGGTCTTAGTCTAAAATATCGGTAGAAATCAATAAAACGTTTTCCGGGAATGCGGGAATTGATGAACTTACATTGTCGATGACTTGTGTGGAAACCCATACTTTGGTATATGTCGTAGGCACAAGGACGGTGCTCAGCTGAGTCTGAGTGACAAAGTCAGTCATCGTTTCGCTGACAGTCTGAGTAGCGGTGTTCGTCTGTGTCTGTGTCTGGGTATAGATGTTGGTCTGGGTCATAGTCTCGGTGGCAGTCAGGGTGTGGTCGATAGTCATGGTGTTGTCAATGATTTCGGTGGACACCCAGACGCGTGTAGTAGGCACCATCTCGATAGATGTAACAACTTGTGTAACCTGCATGGTATCTGTCATTGTCTGGGTGACGGTGTTGTACTGGGTCTTGGTAATCGTGGTGGGCACAGTTTGAGTGTAAGTCTAAAAAGTTTGCAGTTAGCCAAGGCTCTGTAAATTTTGTCAACAAACATACCTGCACTTGCGTGTAAGTTTGCACTTGTGTTTGTGTCACCGTAACGGTCTCCGTGTTGTACTGGTTGTTGTATCCATAACCATTGTTATACCCATACCCGCTGTTGCAGTTGCTGATAAAGACGGAGAGTTAGTCACCAGAGTTTCCACCTGAAGAAAAGAAAGCTACCCACTTGTTATTCTCAATGTTGATGATCGTTGTGGCGTAGCATCCGATGATTTGAGTACCATACTAAAGCGAAGGTATCCCTTTAATTTATACATCAATTTTTTTTTTTTGTAAAATAACACTTACCCAAGATTCCTTGTTGCAAGAACCATCCGATCCCTTGGAATAACCGTAGCCACAGTCCAGACTCTTATATCCACCGGCCATATACGAGCTATAGGGCATGACCTGGTAGAAGTCACTTGTAGATGCCACAGGAGCGGCAGTTTGCACAGAGGGGGATGCACCACCGTAGCCACTATCGGAAGGTGTAGGAGTAGCAGTGACGGCCGGTGACTGCGAACCGTATCCTGAGGAGCCCGACGCTGCAGCACTCGTCTCTGCGGGGACCATCGACATGCCAATTACGCTGATCTGCGCAACGGCCGCGCTCACGAGGGAAAAACTAAAAATTATCGACTTCATGATGCTAAAAGAAAGTGGGGTTGCTGCAAAGTGCGCAAGAGATAAAACGAAAGGGCGAAGTTAAACTGGTAGCGGTCTACGCTGGCGTTGACGCTGTCTTGTATGCTGGCTGGCAGCTGAAGGAATGCGGACGACGAAGGGACAAGCCGTTCTATTGTCGTGTCAGATTCAGCATGGACGTGCGCGACAGCGGGCTCACCGTGTAAAAAAAAGAAAGAAAAGACGGAGAAGAACGAAAACGAAGACGAAGAGAGGAGTTAGGATGAAGCGAGTACTTATTTGACTTGATGTCACCCCAGTGTGACTCTTACCTCGCAACCATTGGCAGCCTTCATCAACTTCCTCACCAACATGCACCGGGGCAAGAGGAGATCTCGGTCGTGACACAGACCGTGATGCGTCTCCATGTCCCCAACTTCCGGAACCTTATCTCATTGGTCGAACAGCCTCACTAAAAACGTTGCGTAGCGCACAGATATCAATAAATCCCCCGAAAATAAATCTATTACAGATGCGGTCACGCTAGAGAGTTCGTCTATAGTTAGCCAATCACGATGAAGACAATTTTGGATTGGACAACGACAGAGGTCGGCCTGAAAATGCCGCAGCACGACGTCCAAAGTCACCATGCACATCGAGCAAAATCTTGAGCGCGTTTCGCGCACGAATCTTCGACATCTCATCCGGCCGAGAGGTGAGGGCAGTCTCCATCTTTGGGGGTTTATCCTGCCAAGGATACTACGTGGGGATCCCGTTGAGATAATCACAAATCAAAATGCATGGAACAGCACTTACTGGTAGCTATGCCGCAGAACCCACACGATACTCGGGTCAACAGCAACAAACAAACTAAAAATAGTACTACTCACGACTTCCTTCAACGTTTCATAGGCTACAGAGTTGTTAGATCAGTCCGTGTACTCAAGATGCTGATAAAAGGCATTCTTACCTAACAAGGTAAATCCAAATTGTGGACTGCTACGAATAACTCGGGCAGGGCCTCCTTTGAACAGAGCACGGAAGCCCTCTTCGCGATCTAATTATTCAGTCGGACTCAATAATAAGTCGTCTCATAGGGGCGCGTATATTGCTCACAGATCTTGACAAAAGCGTCGCGGAGGCCTGAATAATGAGTTTGGCCTTTCCGAGCTTCAACTTGCAATCTGGTTTTCACAACGTCTATTGGATGCCAATACAGGATCATAATTAGAGGGGAAATGCAATGGAAGCAGAAGGGAACATACCGGCGGGTGTGGTAAGATATGCCGCAGGCATGCCGCTGACAGATCATAGAATACGTCAGATGGCAGCACATTTACAACGCGAAAAAAACGTACGCGATGGCAGCAGCTGAAAGTGTTTCTAGGAAAGAGAGTTGCTTCCCATTATATCCGTCCTGGAACACATCCTTGCGCAGATGGGAATACGCAGTGAAATATATGGCGGAGAAAGGGATATCGCGCAGCAAACAAGCAGTAGCGCCCTTGTACAGACCGAGGATGCCAAGCTGGCGAATGATGTGCACGGCTCCTTTGGGGATAGCACCGTCCACCTTGGCAGCCTCACCTTGTACTTGGAGACGAATTTTCCTGAAGAAAAAAGCTCCGGTGAGTGGTGCAAAATCAGACACTTATGAAAGCCGTACACGATTTCCAAAGGATTTGTGAAAACCTGCAGTACTATCAGTTTCCGTTCAGCCATTGAACTCACAAATCTACGTACCACTTGAGACCCTCCGGCCATAGCACCTGCGAAGAGTTCCCAAGCCACTTTAATGCGGCCTGTCTCAGGATCCGTCGCTCGTGAACGGATCAAGTCATTGACAGTTAGCTTGATAGCTTTCTCGGGAGCGACACCCTACAGAAACTGGCTCAATGCTGTGAACGATGTTAAAATACATGGCACACTTGCAATGAGCTGTGGTCCCAGGCCGCGATAAAATCCGATAAAGCCTTCGTTACGGAAAATTTTCTTGGCGCAATCGATACTATTCTTGTATAGCATCTGGCCCACAACAGTGGAACGTTGATTTTGCATCCTGATGGAACATAAGTATCGGTTCGGTCCCTTTCGCCATGGAAAACAAGCTTACCGGGTCTATTAATGGATACTTTATAATGAGAGACATTCCAAAGCCGAGCGTATTGAAAAACTTACCTTGACCATATCAATTGGGTATACAATAGTAGCACCCACGGCGCCAGCAAAACCTATCGACATTCAAGTCATGCAACCGCCTTGAGATATCTGCGAATTATGCCTACCACCCTGGACGAAACTATAGGATGACATCAAAATCTTCGTGCCCCAAGAAACCGCCGGCGCCTTGATTGCGGTATATTCCTCATCATGAGGTGGGCGCCATCTGGGGTCGAGGAGTTGTGCGAAGTCGAGGAGGGCTAGCCGTTGCATGCCAACACCGCGACCTGCGAAGTGAAAGATGATGGAAGCTTCCATCGGGGTGAAAAGCGAATAACGTGAGCTCGAAGCAGCGTAGTTGAGGAAATCATTCTGGTCTATGCGCCCATCTTTGCTTTTGGCTGTGGATTCGCGAATGATTCTGGACCGAAGATCAAACATGGTCCTGGCCGAATGTAACTTTTGTCTCCCACCTTTCTACCATATCCATCTCTAAATAAAACAGAACATCATGAACATATATTCTAATTTGAACAGATATAAACCCCACCTCTGATGACATTATGGAAAGCGATGACTTCCGAATAAGATATACGCTGCCCCGGGCTTAATGTGCAAAGAGTGGGCAGTCGATCTATAACAGCGTCCGATAATTTATGCCCCGCGATTTCCTATTTAAAAGCTCAGTCTAAGCTCGAAAGTCTATGAGCGAGAATCTCACTAAGATAATTCTCTTGAATTCATCTGGCTTTATAAAACCGTCTTCGTTGGTATCGAGGTATTTGAAGGCCTGGCGCAGCCGTTCGCCCTGCAAACCCTTCATGAGCTGCGTAAATTCATTATCTGTCGGGCCGTTAGCTCCGCTCCGGTGGCCCTCGGGTCAATATGAATCTAAGTCCCTTACATCCTAAAACATGGTTCCCATTCTTCTTTCCGAGGTATAACTTGACCCAATCGCTAGACGGAGCATCAGCAGGCCGATTACAGGGACGAATAGGTTAGCTCGAACCAATCGAAGTCAAAAGGTATCGCGTCTGGACCGAGATTGGCTGAGAAGACTGTCTTGAATTCATTGTAGTCGATGAATCCTGAGTGGTCGCTGTAGGATCATAAGCTGAGAGGGAATGTGCGATTAAGGCGCCAGGCAAAACGCACACATCGAAATACTGGAATGCCATCCAGTAGTCGGCATCAGGCCGCTTGAGGAGAGTTTCGAATACGGTGAAGTCCTCCCACGACACCAGGCCGCGTCGGGAGGTGTCGGCGATGCGGAAAAGGATGCCAAATTGGGAGCGACCGATTTTGCTTAGGTCGCCCTTCGGCGCGATGGCGGTAACGAAACTCTCCGCGTCGAGATACCTATGATGTCAAAGGAAGCGTGGTCAGAAATCCAGACCGCTAAGCTCTCACCGTCCAGACTCATGTGACAGTTGCTTACTTCTCGCCATTAACCACTTTCGCATTGGTGTCAAATGTGCGCCGCCAGCGCTTGAGCTCGCTCTCGGGTACTGCGACTGCAGTGCGTACGCTCTGGAGGGCCGCCTTTGTGAGGGAGGGCTGGGGATCGGAGTCACAGTGGGTGGTCGGGAGTATTCGGGACCAAGGCGACATGAGAGCAGAGAGAAAGAGTGACGAGGGAGCGAAGGGTATATCAAGGCTGGCGGAAAATACTGCAGCTAGAGGTGTGGAGTGAGGGAGGAGTGCAAAAATGTGCCGACACAACGTTCAACAGGATCAACTTTTTCGTTTGCGGGGTTAACGCCGGCCGAGCGGCCCTGAATCTTCGGCCGCCCAAGTCGTCTTTTCATTTTTACTCTGTCTACACCGCGAATGCTACTTCTCGCGGTAATCTAAAACTGACACAGTACATCTCTTTTGTGGGTGCCACAGAGCGCACCAGGTGAAAGCTCGTCTCCTCACCAAGAGCGTGCCCCAGCTTTTCTTCGACCCGCTGCAGATCATGGTTAGCGATCATTCTCCGGATGCGGACAAAACAGGAACCGACCTGCCGAATGTCCGCCTCCGCCTTTTCTGGTTCCAGCTCGCGAGTAAAGCAATGACAGTGAATCATGGGCATTTCTTTATAAGTTCCGCTCAAATTCCGATCTTCCGCATCTGTCAGAATACCGCGGAACGCGTCTAGGAAGGTGATCGCAGAGTCGGGAAGATTCATTACAAAGTGCGAAATATGCCTGCGAGGTGGCTTGGTGTTTTCCGTAGGGACCGGTGAAGGGATCGGCACGGCCTCTGCAGCTGTGCGCCTCTGTAGCTCCTTGCGTTCTCTTTCTTGCTGTGCTCTACTGGGCCGTGGACCACTGTAAGCAGAGAACGGAGCGCCGTATAAACGGGATACGCTGGTCCGGATGAAATCGCGACCGTCTTCACATGAGACGCGGACAAGATCGCTTACCTTTGCCGAGGTATTAGCGAATTAATAAACAGGGTATATCGATAATACTGCTCACTCGGTTATCCTCAACGTTCTGCGTAAGATATTTGGCACTATTGGGATTCAAGTCATTTCCGAGGACTGCGCAGCCTTTCTTGGCAGCCGGAACAGCGAAAGGACCCACGCCAGCAAACACATCGGCAATGACATCGTCGGGTTTGAACAATTGGACTAGACGCTCGTGCTCAGTGTGTAGCCGAGAATTCCAATAGACTTCCGTAAAGTCAAACGTAAATTTACAGTCCGCTTCGTGCTACAAAGCCTGCGTAAGATTAGACTTGTATAACAATCCGGGAAACATACATGTTCTACGACGTATTGCGGCTCTCCTGCAATGAGCTCCATCTTGAAGAAACGGAATTGGTTGTCAATTATATTCAACTTGTTAACGACTGTCGTAACTCTCTTGTTTTTCTAGATTCTGGCACATTAGAATACATTGTTGCGTGAGGCACAGGCCGCTTACGTCGAGGATCAGTTGACCGATGATGTGTTTGTAGGGTAAATATTCGTCATTGAGATTGACATGAGCTTGACTATGCATAAATTTTGAGATAATGATAAAGATAAACAAACGCACCTATATGCCCGGTCATGGCGAAACCTGTAGGAGCTCCTTCACGTAACTTCTCTGGGAGGAAGGCATGCAAACACTCCTCTAAGGCAATAACGTGTTAATCTCGCGAAAGTCGCATGTGAAGAGAGAAAGCACATACCCGCAGTCCAATAGCTATAATCCAAGTCGACGGAGTAATCTACTAGGCCTTTCGCCTCTCTGTCCAAGAATTGCCGTGCCTCGATAGGAAGATCAGCTAGCTTGTCATGTACAGTCAGATCCCTGATTTAATTTGGACAACAATATTTACATACCCTTGTCCGACATCCTCAACAGAACTAAACGATCGCCATCCCGTTGAGAAGGATCAGATACGACAGTGCGGATTTTTGGAAGGTCCATTAAACAGCTGCGCAAGCAGACGGCACGCTCAGAGTTGAATCAAGGTGTTGTGTGCTGCAGACGCACTTTCTTAGTTCATTGGCTTTCAGCAAGACCCGTGTCCTCTCTGGCGAAATGCGCGCGCCGAGGACAGACATTGTCTTGCGGAATGCATTCTTGTCAATGGCATCCGTCGGCCCGTGATACGGCGGTGGAGAGGAATCAAGATACAGATGACGGGACATGAATGTAATGGACGGTGGAGACTTCCTGGCCAACAATAGCCGTGCAAGGAGCATGCTCTGCGCAAAATGGAAAGCGCGCGCAGGCGCGTCCTGTTGGTGCTGACTAAGCATTCGATTGTCCAATCGGTCGCGGGCGCGGGATGCGAGCTTGGCGACAACCCGCATATACCGACGATTCATCGACAGCTTGTCTGGGGCAGTAACTGGCAATTTCTCAACAACTTTGCACTGCGGTTCAACGCACCCCGAGATCGCCTTAGTCTGGCCTAGCACTGCGTGTTCTCAAGGTTATTCTAGTCCGACGAGGCCGTGCTCATCCTCGTTTTTCACCAAATTCAAGCTGTCCATCGCAAAACAGCCTCGTCCACAGCATCACTATCCTCCGTTTCCCAACACAAAATGTCAACATCTGATGGTCTTTCATTGGACCTACCAAGCGCTAAGGTCCTGCGTCACATCGTTGATGTACACTGTCATCCGACTGACGCACCAGGAGGCGTGTCCGATGCATCGATGGAGCGCCTCAAAATCACCATCTGCGCCATGTCCACTATGCCCTCCGATCAAGCCAAGGTTAGAAGTCTGGCACTGCGCTACCCAGACAAAGTTGTGCCGTGCTTCGGTCAGTTTCATTTGCTTCTTGTGGGCTGTGTCGATATACATATATTGCTTGAAAGCTCGCACTATACAGCGCGCTTCTACTTGTAACTGTGAAATTAGGCACATACATGTCTCTGAACATTCATTCTTCGCATCATAGGTTACCACCCATGGTTCTCCCATCTGATCTCCACCGAGTCTACGCCAATCAGCAAAGAAGACCATTATCGCAAGCTTTTTTTCTCAGAGAGTGCCTGCATCAAACCTAATGATGATGCGCGACTTGAGGAACAATTCCACATACTGGTACACGCTCTCCCAGATCCCCTTCCACTGTCCGCAGTTATCGATGAGGTGCGCCGCAACCTTACTGAATTTCCAAACGCCATGGTCGGCGAAGTGGGAGTCGATCGCGTTTTTCGTGTCCCTATTGATTTTTTCGCGTCCCCACGTGTTCTAACGTCCTTCACCATCCCACTATCACATCAAATTGCGGTGCTGCGCGCACAAATGGAACTGGCCGTTGAGCTGGGAAGGAATGTCAGCATTCATAGTGTCAAAGCCCAGCAGGCGACAATCGAGCTGCTTGGGGCAATGAAGCAGAAGTATGGCGCAAGATGGAATGAAATAAGTGTGGATATGCACAGTTGCGGATTCAGTGCCCAGTCCTGGCTCGATGTAGAGGTATGTGCCGATGCTTTCTCCGTCATTAGCCTCTGTTTACTGACTCCCCTCCGCGCAGAAGAAACACGAAAACGCCTTTCTTTCGCTTTCGACTGTCATTAACCATAAGCATGCAAACCACCGCGCTCTTATCGCCTCATGTTCCCCTGGCCGCATTTTGGTCGAGTCGGATTATAATGACGTCAACATGTGTACTACGCAAACTTGGCAAATGATCAACATTGTGGCTAATGTGAGAGGGTGGGTCGTCGAAACTGACGATACTTGGGTTGATGAACCCCACCCCTCTCAGCCGGAGGGAGAATGGGGTGTTATTCGCCGCCTACAAAAAAATTGGATGCAATTTAAGGATGGCCATCACCCAGTAAGGCAGACAAGGAAGCAGAAAAAGAGACCCGAATATTATTATTCAGAGGGCTCTGATAGCGAAAACTTAGACAGATAGTAGGGTGTCCAGTATAATAAATCCAAAATATATGACATTAAATGATATCAGAAAGCGAGGGGTAAGGTCCATAGGAGTACTGCGTAGGGTATACTGGCTTTCAATTCCAAAGGTAGGATAAGAGGATGATACAGCAAATTCCAATAACCAAGCCCATGATGATAGAATCTCTCCGCCGGCGCGACTTGATCATCGAAACAAGATTGTTGATTCCAGGCATAGTTCCTGGGGCACAGTTAACGGAGAATGTATAGAGAGCCTGCATCGAGACATACCAATAACTTGTACCATGCGGCTATTTATACCAGCCAAAGAACTCCGTTGTCGGGAAAATTCTGACCTGGTTTCATATGCTTGTCTAGCAGGAAGTAAGAAAGCTATTATTTACACTCATAACGCGAGATATACGCACTGTATAACTGTGTCAGTCATTTGGTGCGAACTGTCAATCCGACTGCGCTCTGCCAACAATGAATCTGCAGCGGATGATTTATATGCGCTGAAACGGCTGGTTAGTTATCGCTGAAAGTTCATGGACACACATATACATACTCTATATCATTGCGCACCCCGGAAAGGAGGTTTGCCTGCTCAAGCGCGTGTTTGACGTTTGTCTGTCAAAACAGAGTCAGTACGACACAATGCATTCCAGTGCGCTGCAATGACCTTCGTTCGTTTCAGCTCGCGCATATTGTCCTGCTGCAGCTCCCGATGTCTCTGAATCGCTCGCAGCATAGAACTCGACATGAGGTCTGGGTTCTTGGCTAGCTGTGCCAGCTGTTCGTTGATCTCATCTAACTACAATCACTCTGAATTTCCAAGGCAAAGGTAGTCACAAGGCTTGGTTCGTCACCTTTGTCGACAGTTCGTCCAACTCAAGCTCCAGGTCCCGCCAACGTTCGCTTGAGCCTGAAGATTCGATATCCTGGCCCGGCCGTGAGATGTTGGCTACCAATTGCGAATATGAAGTCAGCTTTGAGTCGAACAAGTTCTCCAGTGTTCGACACTGCCGATGTAGTTGGTCATAGTTAGACATGAAGAGAGATAGTCTGGGCTTGAACGGTGAATATTGCCAACGTATTATAACAAATTGGTAGTAAGTAAATGCTAGGGCACCGGCCACTGCGCACGCAGTAACGGCGCGTAATATCTTCCCACGGCCTCAAATGTCCGCCTCAACTTGGCCTCAACTTTTCTTTTAGACTAAACAAAAGACTAATAATTTTTCGTCGCTCACGCTATAGCACAACTCTTACTCAGACAT
This sequence comes from Hypholoma fasciculare, assembly GCA_016801325.1. Lineage (NCBI taxonomy): Eukaryota > Fungi > Basidiomycota > Agaricomycetes > Agaricales > Strophariaceae > Hypholoma > Hypholoma fasciculare. The sequence continues at coordinate 33,931 of JAEKIV010000085.1, read as the reverse complement.
CAAATAATAATTTAATCACACGCGCCTTCATCTATCGAAAGTAGAAGTAGGTACTATGTATGCGAATGCGTCGCAACCGATGCATTTATAATGATATCTGAATAATACAAAATTACTTGCAAATTGTGTACGCGACGCCTCAAAACCCAAACCAGGATTTAGCAGTCTGTTGCGCTGCCAAACGCTTAGCCTGCCCAAAATATGTAGTTGAATGCTCTGCTGCCTTGAGTTCAGAATAATCTTACTTGAGCAACCATGTTTCGGCTTCCTTCCTCCAGGGAGTTGAAGCGCTCTTCTAGATCCCCTAGTAATTGGCTTCGAAATTGATCATGAGTTGTATTTCAACGAACGCAAAGAAGTGGAGTAGTATTACCCTCTTTCGCCCATCGCAGATGTAAGCCTACTATAGATGTTGGATTGAACAGCAGCGGCATTTGCAGCGAAACTGGCTGCAGCGGAGCCTGCAGTAGTACCTTGTAGCACTGGACTACTTCCTTTATCGGATTTCGTCCGTTCAGGCATAGGTCTGTCAGGCCCACCCACTATAACAAAGCGATAAGTGGATATGGAAGTGTTATAGTAGTATGTAATCACTTACATAGTTCATCAATGGCGTTCCCGGATAATGTCTGCTTGTAAGAAAACCACGCCCCGAGGAGAGAGGCCGGTCCAAGAGAGACAGGCTGTGGTTGAGTAGGCACTATACCTCTACTGACCGCGAAGTCAATATCTGGTGGCACATATTGTCTCCTGATACTGAATAGCGATCCGTATACGAGGGACTTCATTATTTGAGCACTATTATCAGGTGAAAATGCGACGAAGTCGCCACCAGGCTCTATAGTCAATGGTCTATAAGGAACTGATCAGAATTCAAAATAAAATGTCCATAAAAAGTCAAACTACATGGAACTCGGGGTCAGTTTGAGCGTGCAAATGTATTCCAGGGAAGGAAGCGAATACACGAGCCCGTCGAACTTATCCGTTTGGAGAACAAGTGCGTGTGAACCTTTGCTCTCGTCAGTAGAGATTTACACGAGCCAAGTTAATATAAATACTCATGTGCTCCACAACCTGAGCAGTTTGTATGTTGCCAACTTTGTGGCTCCATTCGGCTTTGCCAATTTTCTCTCCAGTTACAGCAATATTTGATCTAGCCCCCTTGGCGCCAATAGTGACGAGGAAGCATTGAGATTGCCTAGGATTAGTTCCGCTGCTGAAAGTTGCGGCCAACCTTACACGATCTGCTTTCAAGATGGAGCCTGTTTTTGCATCCAGAACAAATGTACCATTTGCAATGGGGTCCGATGGGGTTTTGAACCCCGCGGGTTCCCCTGCGACGCCCCAAGAGACAGGATTTCCGGAGGGTTTCAAAGTATATACCTCCGCCTGTCCAGATTGGTATCGAGCAATCAGCCGCACACTTGGCTGGGCATCTGTAAAACACAGTGAAAATTGTAGAATATAGAGTATCGAGAATATTACTCGCCTTTTTCTAGGGTGCATATCGTCCATGTCAAAGTTCGGACGATGTCTATTGCAGAATCTTCACCGGCCCCGCTATGGAGGTGACTGATAACGGAATGTCTGCTTTTTCGACTACTCTTCTGATGTGTGTATATGAATTGAGGACCACGCATGTCAACAATCGCTATCTCCCCGGTTTGATACGACACGGCCAGAAACCCTGGAGGAGAAATATTAGAGTTCAAATTTTCACCACAAGAAGGAACTACGCGCCAATATCCGATAAGGCGCAGGTTGAAACAGGACCCTTGTTACCAATGAGCATGAAGTATGGGCTCATTCTGCTCCCACTTTGCGAATGGATGTGATCCAGTAGCACGATATCCGTATCATCCTGCGCAGTCCGAGGCGGGGCCCAAAGGCCATTTTCTGCAAAGCGATACACCAAAACTTCCCCAGATTTAAGAGTTAAGGCAACTTCAAGAGCTTGACAAGCTAAGTCGACAGATTCTATGACTACATTATCATAAGTCGCCATTAGAAGCTCGGAGCTTTGAGGATCTTCAAGTATATCATGGATTTTGACCGTCAAACCAGGTAGAGCTTCCGGCCAGTCATGTTCGAGCAAGGATTCCACAGTATTTGTAGGTAACAGAAGTTGAGGACTAAAGTCAAAAAATCGGATGCTTAAATCCCGATTTCGGGTGACAAAGATGCGATGAGATTGATATTTAAGCAATTTCGATTCGCTCGTGGCCTCAGCATAAGCTTGTCCCCCTTTCAGGTTCAAATTGGGATAGGCCATTGGTGACTTCTTAGTGAATGATTGGTAGATTTCGTTATCGAGCTGCAAAAGTTGGCCACCTAAAACACCTGAGGTACCAATTGAAAGGCTGAACGGCGTCGATAACAAATTAGGTCCAGACTCCAGTCCCGAGAGAGATTCAACTGATGGTGAGGGGGGTTTCAGTGTGCCCGGAGGTCCCTCGTCAGTTAGATTGATTCCTCCTTCGTGCGTGGCTGGGATTTGGATTGTTTCGAGAAATCCGGGAGGGGGAAATTGGTAAGCTTCGACTGTCCTTGCAGTATTGACCTCGGTTATGAGCAAAATTGCGTAGGGGTCGAAGTTTCCGGAAAAATGGGGCGTGCTATGCGGCAAAAGTAGATCATCTTGAACAATCCCATGAGTAGCGTAGGTAAATATTTTCCTGGGAACAAGAGATTCGCGTATGGCTTTGCAATAGAACGGATGGACAGTGGAAGCCGGTGCAGGAGAGTCGGAAGGTGCCTCTGATGGATTGCAAGGTGGAAAAAGGAAAACTGTCACTCCAAAAGGTTCACCAGGGATTAATCCGCCAAGGATTGTCAAGGTCGTTTCCCCTCCTCTCGGGTCTGAAGAGTTTGGATAGCTACTCCACGAAAGTTTGAAGATAGGTTCCGGAGGTTGGGGTGCTGTTTTTCTCGAAGTTTCCGATATCGAGAGTGCGTCGAGGCGTTCTGGATCAAGGATGTCCACGTCTAAATCATGCAATGTTCGCACAAGCAAGGGTTTGTTATCGTCATCAACTGCCCAGAAGGCAATACAGCCGTCGTCGTATCCAGCAGCAAAGAAATGTCCAGAAGGATGGATAGCCAGACTTGTAACCATTGGCCTACGATGTGTAAGAATACCCTACACATATGTCAACACAGCAGCAAAACCATGATGGTGACACAGAAGCTGACATGGGCTTCATAACCCGCTCCTCCTGGGGCACCGGGCAGCAATATTAGCTCATAAACACGGATGGTACTTCTTTCTGTCTGGCGGGAGTATTTATTAAGCTAATCGGTCCAGTGACTTACATGTCCATTCAGAAACTCACAAGATCCGTTAATACTATGCCCCCTGATTTAAAACGTCGGTAAAATATAAAAGATGTTGTTGATGATTGGGTACCAACCGGAATATGCAACAAACAAGAGGTCCAAGTTTCTTGGATGGATGATGGCATCTATGGCATGAGCACTTGATCTGCAGGACGATGGCCATAAGTCGAGAGCATTCATCAAACATGTACACAAGATGCATACTGGTCTGGTGATAACAATGAAGGTACACCACTGGCGGCCATTTTTTCTTCGTAAAGATGCCAGAGGTTGGGTATGGAATGTGGTGACTTTCGAAGGCATGTTAAATCATAGGTCTTGATATCTCCATGTTGTGTAGCTAGAAAAATCTAACAGTATTTGGCATTACGTTAGGTGCCGACCTGGCTGTGGAGATAAACTACAAACATGAGTGTGTGAAGGGGAGAGAGTTATGGAGCTGGGAAAAGTTCGTGTCCATTGAAGTAATTCGTGATGAAGAAATGGCTCGACGCACTTGATTGGGTCAAATCGAGCTGATGCGACGAATTTTGGTGTTCCAAGCTCCAATAAACTATACACATGTAGTCGGTTCTCACAATCTGCAACGCGAGTCGATTATAAGAAACATGGCAAAAGGAAGGACTAACCTAAGCAAACAATGTGGAAGGTCGAAACAGCGAACTGGAGGAATCGTACTTCGATTGCTTCAGGTAAGTTAATCGTAACCGCAACTCCTGGACGTCCGAAGACGTGTATTACACCCCTGGATGTCCCTGGAACAAGAACAGATTCTGTTCAGGCTGATCGAAAGAGCATAAAGTCTTGAGACCAACCGATGGCAAGAATGCGCGATATTGGTTCAATGGCTAACGTTGTAATATCGAGGGGAATGTCATGGGCTTTGAGAGCTCCTACCGACCAATCATCGTGGTCACGCAGATCGATAGAAAGATCTGCGAGAGAAATTTCAGGTTGCTTGGAGAACATGGTGGAAGGGAGTGAGTGACCTGCATCACACATGTATACTTTGCCGGGTGCCCATCTCAAGAGACGCTCTACTGACTTAAACTGATCGTCACGAGGAACATTTATTTAACATGATACACATTTACATATAAACGAAGTACCTGACTAGAAATACATCCATGCTGTGAGAGAATTAGAAGGGCTACATGAAAGCCTGATTTAAGTGCAACAGTGAAAGTGAGAAATATGCATAAATTGAAGTCAATGAATGTTCATTAAAGCCGTATGTAGATATCAAGCAGATTCCCCCCGGTCGAACAGCGATCTCGTGCCAGGTCTTTCCGTAGCATGAGACGAGCCCCTAATCTTCCCCAGCCAACTTCGTTTATTGGACTGTTTTGTCGTAGAGGTAGGTATTGCGGGAACGACATCGGGAGTGTTGGTCATGTCTGAAATAAAAGGCGATGAACGAGGCGGCGCTGTGCGCCTTGGAGAAGGCATCGGTGCTGTTTGGCGGGTATTTTGATGTCGTTGCGGGGTGAATCCCGATTGTAAGCTGTTGAGCACTCGACGAACTCGTGGCGTCCTATTCTCTACGTCCTCTCCGTCAGCCGTAAATGCCTGAACAGGCATATTTTCACAGGCCTCAAAGTCATCTGGGGCAGAGCGTTTCTTTCCAATAACAACAGCTGACAACATGGAATCTGCTTGCGGAATGACACGATGCTCCGGCGTCCGGGCTTTGAACACAGGAGTAATTGTTCTGCTGTGCTCTGGTGTCTTTGGACGAATAATATGCGAAGGTCCGGAAACTATGCGCTCAGATGGCTTCCGCTTCAAGGAAGGGGGAGTTATTGAAGAGGACGAAGTCGGATGGGGAGCAGAGGACGCTGTGGCAGATCTAGGGCGAGAGAAAGCTGAACTAACGTTTTGCGGCATTTGAGAGGTCGCGGCCAGGGAAGGGGATGATGCTAGATCCGTGTTAGGTTGGGGTGATCTTTGGCTAAGTCCTATATCTGAAGGACTGGGCAACGAATTTGAAGAAGCCTTAGCTGCAGCAAGTTTGGCTTGCAAGTTCTGAACCTTGCGATTGAGCGATTCAACCTTCGTGCTGAGCTTTTTCTTCTCCTTTAATACCCTTGAATGCATGTCAGTCCTGCGAACAACCTCCCCTACAAATAAAAAGAGGAAACTCACTCAAGAACGCGATCGTCGTTTTCTTCGATTTCAGCACACTTGGCTCGAAGCAACTCCTCCATCTCGTTGTTGCGTTCTTCCAACTCGCTCAGGGCCTGTTCCACATTCGGTCGGATTCGCAGGGCTGAAAGCTCGCGCTGGAATTCGGCTGTTTCCCTTTTATGCTGAGCATTTTGAAGGCTGAGATTGACTTCAGCGGCCTTGCACGCCTTTTCAGAGCTAGCGAGATCAGCACGAAGGCGCTCGACATTCCCTTTTAACGTTGTTGTCAAGTGGTCGCTTTGAAAGAAATAGAATTAACAATCATATACCGATCATAAAACTAGCATTTGCATTACCTGTCCTTAATTTGAGCTTCTAGGTAACGACTAAGCGATTTCGCTTTTTGGATTTCCGCCTCATGTGTAGTGATTTCTTGTTGCCAACGAATCTTTTCATCTTCATTGGTTGCAAGTTGTGTCTGGATTACGTCGAGGCTCGCATGTAAAGTCGTTAATTCTTGCTCTAGTCGCGAAATTGCAGATTCTGCAGATTCTGCCCGTACGTTGGCTGCCTCGAGTGCAAGCGCATGAGTTTTCTGTTCCTCTGTGCGGCTTGAGATTTCCTCTGTGAGTCGCGAAGTGACTCGAGCAATTTCCTCCTTTGAGATGTCAAGGAGTCGGGCTTCTTCCTCGAAACGGCCTTGAAGCGATGAAATCTTTTTTTCTAATTCCCGTCGAATACTTTCGGAACCGTCTCGAGCGCTAGCCATAAGATTTTCTTGTTCTTGTTTCAAGCGTTCAAGCTCTTCGGTGGCTTTTCTAAGTTCAGACTCAAGGACTCCGCATCTATTTAGAGCACCCTCATGCGCTTGTTTCGACTGAACCAATTGCTCTTCCAGTTCTGCGATAAGCTGTATGTGAGTCCTCTCGCTAGTAACAGTTTGCTCATGCAGCTCCTGAAGTTCCGACAAAGTTGCAGTGCTGATTTCAAGACGAGAAGTGAGGTCCTGAATAGATGTCTGCGTTTCTTCGGAAGTGCGCCGATGATTTTCATTGGAAGAGTTGTAGAGAGTTCGAAGCTCTTCCAGCGCACTTTCTGCCACAACAAGACGACCTTGTAACGCGCCTAAAGCATCGGCATGTTGGAGCTTAAGCTGAACAATAGAAGACTCCACGCTATCATCCTCATTCATTGGTTTTACTGACCGGATAGCCTTCGGCAGTTCGTCCAAGTTCTGAGGTTGGAGAACATCGACATTCACAAGCCGGTCTTGAAGCTGTGAGATTTTCGATTCAAGATTCGTTTTTTCCTCTTGCAGTCTCTGGGCAACTGTCGATAGCTCGTTCGCGACGGATTGCTGTTGAGAAAGGGCAAGGCGAACTTTTTCGAGTTCGCCTTGCTGTTCTTCAGATTGACAAGCGAACTCCTTTAAGTTTGCAACCTTTTCGGCCAGTTCTTGTTGAATGTTAGAATGTTTGTCTTTCATACCAGACAGATCGTTCTTCGCTCCTGTGACCTGTGCTGTTGCGGTGCTGATTGCGTGGCGGGCATTGCAAGCTGTGTCAGCGATTACCGCAATGAGTGTGGTAATAAGAGATGTTTTTTCGGTGTTGAGTCCGTCCAAATTTTCTATGTCAACCTCCAATGTCTCCACTAGAGCTAGCGCGTCGTCCCTTGCTTCTCGTGCATCGGCGCAGTCCTCGACCATTGCATCCTTCTGGGCCGTTATCATCTCTAGTTCGCTCGTCATTTCAATGAGGCGTTCCTCCTGTAGGCGAAGATTGGTCTCGAGCCGACGGATATCGTGCTGATGTACTCCAATCTGCTCTGTCCTCCGCATCACCCGACCTTCCAGCTCTTCAATATGTTCGCGTAATGTTCGCGTAGCTTCGTTTGAGGTCATAGTGTTCAACTGGTGGAATTGAAGATTGGTGTATCGGGTCTCGGCATTACCTAGCTCGTCTTGTGCGATTTGCAAGTCGGTCATTAAGTTAGTGAGTTGAAGTGCCAGAGAATCCCTCTCGGATTCCAACTCTTCCAGGTGGTCATTGAGTTCGGAGATTTCACACATAGCGTCGTCCAATCGTTCTCGGCTTTCGTGGTCGCCCATTCTGGCGGCGTCGACCTGCTGTTCCCAGTGAGCTTCCTTAGTCTGCAATTTGTAGAGGAGTTCGTCTCGTTCGTTGATCAGCGCATCCAACTCTGATCGCGTCGCGACATGTAGGTTGACAGTGTGGGATGTCGATGAGGTCCCGTCTGCTTGAATGGCCATATGCCCCAAGCTCAGTGCGAGACCTTGAACTTGTAAGCCGAGACGCCTAATTTCTGCGCTTTTACGCTGGGTACTGGCCTGGTAACGTTCGCCTACGACAAGCATTTGAGCATGCATGTCGTCCATCTCCGCTCTGAGCTGATCAATGGTAGCTAAAGTTGCATTGTTGCTTTCCGTCGATACCGACGCCGTCAACTTTGCTTCTAGAGCTTCGATTGTGAACCGCGATTCCGATTCCAAAAATTGAACATCGCGACGAAGGCTATCTCTCTCTCCACGAAGCCTTTCGATTGCCGACAAAAGGCGCTCAATATGGATGATTGTATCTGTTTCTGCTTCGTCTTGTTGGATTGGTGGCGTTGGGTAAACTACCTGAGGCTCGATAGTACCCATGTCGATAAGATAGGAATTGTCGCTCATGAGAGGGTCATCACATTCCTCCAAGGTCTTTACAGCTCTGGATGTCCACGTCAGCCACTTTTTCTTGAAAAATGGTATAATACTCACTTTTGACGGAAAGAATGGTCGCGAGTCTTCCTTTCGTGTAGCTCTTTCGATAGCTTGTCCATTTCCCGGCGATTGGCCTCCAACTCGTATAAAACCTCTCCCTTCTCCCTCGTGAGTTCAGTTTGAAGTTGTTCGGCATGGATAGCACGGCACTCTTCTTCTTTCAGCCGAGTGTTGAGTCGTTGCACTTCATTTTTCAGTTGCTGGACGTCGCGAGTTCCTCTCAACATGAGCTCTAGGGCAGAAATCTTAGCATCGTCTTCTTCTATCCTCCTTAGTAATTCATCTTCCCTGCTCCCATCTCCTTGCTGTTCTCGTAAGTAAGTCAATTCCCCCTCCATTTCCTGCGACGATGCCTTCAATACTTCCACCTGAGACTTCCATCTCCTCTCTGCAGCAACCCTATCATTGTCATCTTTGAGGACGTCCTCTTGTAACTTGGAAAGCTTGTGAACAACGATGTCTAATTCTGCTTCCTTTTTCGTTATTAGAGTCCGTGCGTCGTTGAGATCTTGCTCTAGCGTGGTGATCTTGAAGTTTGACAAGGATGATGACCGGGGGCGTGTCACTGTCCTCCGACCAGGTGTTGCTGTATACGTTGGTTGATTGACGCTGAATTCTAACTCCTTAACACGGAGTTCAAGACTGGCTTTCTCTTGTTCTAACTTGGAAGCACGAGCGTTGTGCGCGTTCGAGGTATTAGACAACATTTCCAAAGTTGTTTCCATTTGTCGTAAATCCAATGCGGTGGCCTTGTTCTTTTCGAGAGACGCATTTAAGGCAGACTTCGCATTCTCTAAAGCTATTTGCTCATTCCGTAGTTCCTCGGTTCGTTGATGGAGCGTAGTTTCGAATTGCAAGGCACGCTGCGTTTCAGCAGACAGCTGATGGATCGCGCAAAGGAATTAGTATCGTCATTTCTTGCGTTTTGACAGAAAATACCTTATGCAAAGCATCATTGAACTGTTTCTGGAGTTCTTTAAGATCGGCGGCCTGCTTGGCAGTGCAATCTTGGTGGGCAGCGATTTGACTATCTATAGATAGTGTAAATGACGATGTGTACCTTTGGAGAACAACCAACGTTACCCTTGCTAGCTATTTTATCCTTGAAGGCCTGAGTTTCTTCTGAAACATCATCTGCACCTATTTTCCAGATAGACATAGCTACCTCGCATGCGATTCCCCAAGTCAAGCAGAGTGCAAGTAATCTGAAGGTAAAGTTGAAAAGTCGTTTAGCGACAGCCTCGGCTACATGGTACACGTGCCCTGCCAAACAAACGCGTCGAAATAGCATCATGTGATCGTGTTCACTTAAATATGATCAATGTCACACGCAATTGCCAGTGCTCCCTGTCGAGCGCTAGGCGGCAGGCCTCTTTGAAACCTCTAGAATTTCTCTCAAAGCTACAAGTAGCATGATACGTCTCTTTTCAATGTGCAAAAACCTCTGTGGCAAATCGGTGTTCAAGCCAAGATCAAGTGGCAACCTATCCATGCCTCAACGTTGCAACGTTTGTCAGCTGGGCCCAATTTTCTGCACTTATTGCCGAAAGCTCCATTGGGCTGCCTGCCTTTTCGTTATTGGCCCCTGCTACATACTAGTTACATAGCCCCTGCTAGACCCTTCCGAAGACCTACCAGGATCGATCTTCTGTAACTAGCAGACGTGCCTTCCTTCACTTCTACGTCGGGCACACTGCCCTACAAGAGGACAGAACAGGACGTATTGCTCTGCAGCACTTTACAATGTCAACGAGGAGGTAGCTTGCATGGAGAGAGAAATAGAAGCAAACAAAAGCGAGTTATAGTTCAAGCATAACTTTAAGTGAGTGATTATACTATCCTCCGTTGATTGTCCGGGTTCTTTCTGACGCAGTTACCAGCGGCCCCACTTCATCAATCAATGCGCCCCACTCATAGCTTGGCGAGCAAAATATAGCATGCTTATCTTGACCACCATGATTCATGAATGACTGCAGCCATACTCCGTTACATAGATAATATGCCATCCTAGGTCGAAATCTGAACGCTTCTTCAGAGCCTGGAGTTTCTCGAAGTTCTCGTTGCTCCGAGCAAATGTAGGCGCAGTCGCTTACAAGCATGAACCGGAAATGAGAATTCCGGCAGTCACAAAAAACGTAAGTCGCTCGAGCAGTTGTGGAGATAACTTAATGACGTCAGAGCGAAGGCTCCCGAGATGGGCGATGTTCACCACTTTTTCTGTAGGGTTTTATTCTTTGGGATATCTTTGATAAACTTAGGCCGTACTTGCGTTGACGACGTAAAATCAGATTCTTTGAGGGCCATCTCGGCTCTCCGTCATCAATGGGAGTAGTTTTGTATAAGATGGACATACACGAATTTTGACCGAAGCAGTCCCCTGTTTTTGCTTTTCGATCTGACTACGTCATCTGAAACAGGCAACAGAGAATACCCCGCCTTAAACTTAACGAGCCCTTCACCTTCCTCCAAGTCTTATCCTCTTTCTCTCATTATCGTCCCCCAGCCATCACCTATATAAGTGAGTTCACACTTTTATGTATCTAAATCTGGTGATAATTGAACATATGTTTACGTGCTCAGCCTACAGTCGCCTAAATGTCAACGTTCGGTAATAACGGGGTGAACGGAAAATCTGCCCCGACGTCTGCTTCGGGTGCTCCCTCAAGAGTCACTCTACATCTCGGCCATCTTCCGAGTAAGAAAGATATTAAAGCGACTTGGCCAAGAACGCCCACCAGAGTCAGCACTTAACACCAATTCTTTCGACTATATGGCTTATCCGTCTCTTGCAGGTCGATCCCAACAACCCGCCATGGCCTGCATATCGTGGTTATCATGAATACTCCTTCGCCCACGCTACTATGCAGTCAAGACTACCTACTATCCTGGGTAAAGGTATTGAAGATGCTACGCGAACCCTAAACACTGTATCCTCAGAGGAACTCGTGGTGGACCTTGCTGCGTGCATAGATCGTATGGGAGACCTAATGACTGACCTCAGCGGTAACGCAAAGCTACGCCCAATTGTTGACGACGACGAAGCAGATGTCGCGCTGTGGAACAAGGAAATTGCCAAATATTTCCAAGGTACGTCTTCAAGCGTGTAGTACAGACCAATTTTTGTGATAGTGGTAATACAGGAAAGGACTTTATGAACGCTCCTTGGCTCTTCGCAGAGGCGTACAAGTACCGCAGGTTGCACGAATGCTTCAGCGTTAGTAAATTTTGGCGTGACTACGATGTTTTTTATCGCCAGAAAGTAAGCATAGCACTCTACATTAACTTTACGTGCAGCGTATTAACAATTTATTGCAGTGCGAGACCTTCGCTCGCTCTGGTGATGCGGTTTTCGAACTATCCCTCCGCTTCGCGGAGCCGTTCAAAATTCCCGACAATCTATCTGGGCACGATAAGCTCGAGGCGGAGCGGTTGATGTTCTTGGAATTGACGCAAGGTTCGAACTCGCTCGCTATATGCGCCAAAGTCAAGCTAACCCAGTCGACCATCAATAGTTTGTTTATGGGGAAATTCAACAGATCTCTCCCTCTTAATCAACATGACAGAAGACCAAATCAAGGCCCTTCAGTCCACGGGCGGCGATCACCTTGCGGCTACGGAAAAAAATATTCTCGGAAATGACGTACATCGTCTTTGGGAACACGTAAAGACGCTGCGAGAAAGAACCGGCGGCAGAGTGGACTTCGTTCTTGATAATGCCGGATTCGAACTCTACTGCGATTGCGTATATGGTAATGTCGTTCATCTCACGCATCTTCATTAAGCTGATTGTACCTCAGCCGATTTTCTCTTGCAAAGTGGGCTTGCAACTCAGATCAGGTTCCACGGAAAGCGATACCCATGGTTTGTTTCCGATGTGACGAAGAAAGATTGGGAATGGCTCTTGAATACCATGGTTTATGGGCAATTATTTCCAACCGCCACCGATGCAGAGCTAGGCTCTCTCAGGAGGCTGGGTACACGATGGAAGGTGCGCGATATACGAGAGGTTGGCGCACAAACTTTTCATCGTTTTCATCTTTATAGCAATATGAAAAAGAAGGGAAGTGGGTGTACGAGCAACATCCATTCTGGTGTGCTGGGTACACCTACTGGGATCTTCACTCTGAAGCTCCCGATTTGTTCCTTCACCTATCTCGATCAGATTTAGTTATCTTCAAAGGCGATCTCAACCACCGTAAGTTGACATACGATTGCGCTGCACCTGCAAGCACTCCGTTCGATGTATCCATTGGACCTATGGGCAGCGCAGCTGGAGCACCAGTCATTGTCAGTCTGCGCACTATTAAGAGTGATGTTGTCGTCGGACTTGGCCAGGATGGTGACCAGGTCGCTGAGCATCTCGATCAAACCGAGCCGGGTTGGAAAATAAGTGGCAAATATGTAAGAATTGGCTATTTTATTCCTCATATGACGACACTAATGCGAAATTTTTCTAAGGCTGTCGTACTCATCTCCGAAGGTAGACCAGGCGAAAAAGTTCGGTTCGCTTAGTTGTACCACGCGCGTTGCGCATATACCTGTCCTGGTAGAAATTCCCGTGGCATCCTCCACTCCTTTTCAGTCTATCCCACAGCCGTTTTTGTAGCATTACTATATACAAATCGAAACGCAGTTCCACCTGGGGTGGCGGTTTTGTGCCCCTCATCACTCTGCTTACTCGGAGCCTGCTATGTTCCAGCTGCAAAAACTAATTGAAGTTTTTTTAGCTGAACGTTAGGCATTTGGTGCGAGCGACAATAGGCGACTGGATGGACCGAATGAGAGAGCCTGTCTCCTACTCATTCTGATTTCGAAAGTTAGCAGTTCTGACAACTTGAAATGTTCAATATTCAACGTTCGACGCATGTCCTTACAAAGCTTTTTTCCTCGTGGCTACTAAACCTCAAGACCAGTTAGGGGCAGATGACAGAGCTTATACGGCGTCGTGGCATTTAACGAACTTGTCTTCCTGGAAATAGAGCTCAGGTTATCAGGAACGTTCGATAGCGACCTTTTCCTTTGGATGTGTGTAAGTACTGTGCCGTCCATACGATACAGGCTTCTCTCCTCTCATGATCGGCATGTCAGAAGTTAAATTTGCCACAAAGACTCGAGAAGGTGGAAGGATGGCGCAAAATTGAATATGGGGTAGATTGGGACCGCGATGGTACCAAATGATCCCGGAACACAGAGAATAGATCGGGCAGAGCATGTAGTCACGAACAGTGCCATAGAGCACACTGCAGCCAGCCGAAAGCTTTCACAAGCATAGCTAATAGCACATGGATCATGTTGTTATCTCCCGGCAGTGGAAGTCGCACCATTCCAACTCGGGCACTGCTACTTGGCCCCGAATCAGCGGTGCACAGTCTCAATTGCGGAACGGCCCCACAGCTCACGGTCACCTCGTCCGTCCATAGCACGCCAAGTTGCCTCGGTCACGGAAATCGCTTGACAACACCCGAGGATAAGTAATGCTCGTGGCATGAATAGACAGGATTGAGTTCCTGCATCTTGGAGTGGAAAGAACGATTGAGGAGGGAGCCGGTGACACTAGAGACCCGGATGAACCTGCGCAGTGCACACGCATGACGAATCCACAGAGAAGCAACGGTCTATTTTAGATCATCACAGGCAATCTATTTATAGATCTACAGCACAGAATGGCATGTGCTCTATAGTCATCGACTGCTTCATTTGTACCTTGAAGTCTGACGCTGAGCGTTTAGACAAGCTAGTGACTGGTGGTGATAACGGATATTCATCCACCGCATGCTAGCACTTATTTTTATTTGGGAGGTGATAATTGATCGTCGTCGCCGCCGCGGATCGCAAATAGCACCAGATGTGTATGCAGAACGAGCGTGTAAGTAGGGCTCACCTCATCGCCTGAGGCTCCTGTGAACCATGGCAGAATCTCGCATCAAGTCGTGAAATCAATTACAGGGAGCGGCTTGGGAGGACACGCCGGCGCCAGAAGGGTGTATTTTTGTTCTTCAGTGTAGTTAGGCGATCTAATTTTAGCCGATATTAGCTGAACCTTTCCGCGACTGTGCAAATGCATCCCGTGGCATCCTTTCCAGCTACATATGTAGGCACGCACGAGCACGCTGCTTCTTGCTTTAAATCTACAGATTAAATCACAAGAATTGGCGCAGAAAGATGGCAGCCCGGTTACCAGTGGTGCTTGATGCTCAACACATGTGGATGGTACATAGCATCGAACTGCTGGACAGGTCTTGACGTTGTTACTTTATGGAAGGCGGTTATCGGCGCGCCTTCTCTGTCTGTCCCGAGCCACACTAAATCTAGAGCTCTAGTGTACTCACAATTCAGTCCGTCTGTGAATTTTGACCCTTATTCGGCGTATTAGGTCACTTTCGCAGTCTATCAAGAGTTCTTTATACATATTATTCGGCGAGATTTTGCTGCAGAGCTCCACCTCTATTATTACTAGAGCGACGTACATAGGTTGCACTTGCCACAGCTCGCACATCTGAAAGCAGTGATCTATTTTTGTTATCAATTTCGTTGTGTGGGAATATGGAATCCTTGCCATTTGCGTCACATACAGATCTGTATGCAGAATCCAGATGACAGCACTTCAGGAATGTTTCGTCTCTCTCTGAGTCCCAAATGGACAAGATATCTTCGCAAGTTCGCAGAACAACCTCATGGTAAGTTCATATGCGGCCTGTTCAGATGATAAATTGAGGCCACGCCTTTCCACGCCTTTCTCTTAGAATATTTGTCTTGCGAAGGGATCACGAACTACTTGTAGCGATCACTAATTCCATGTACAATGTGATACTCATGGTGTTCCATGAATATGCATCCAGCGCGCAATATCAGCGGCATCTGGCGACTGGTATCCATGTGGCTCACTTCTGCCCTCCAGCTTATAAAAGGAAGAGGAATATTCCTCCTCGTCTTCATCGAATTCCCTGAACTCGAGCAACGCCCACTCCGTCTGGAATCATGTTCCCCGCTACTCTCTTGACCACCCTCCTCCTTGCCTTCTCCGTCGCCGCTAACCCGGTGCTCGTCGACAGGTCTCCTGTGACCTTGCCTATCTCTCGGCGCCTGAATCTTACCAGCATTCACAACCTTGTTCAACATGATCAAGCCCGCGCAAAAAACTTCAAGCTTGGTACCTCCGCAAGGTCGGCGAATCGCCGCGCCGTCATCAGCGAGCCGGTCCAAAACCAGGCCGTTACCTATGTCGCGTCCGTCGGCGTTGGTAGCCCCGCAACTACCTGTAGGTTTTTTCTATTATTCGCAGCAATCCTAGGCCTCGTAGCTAAATTTGAATAGATTCACTCCTCATTGATACCGGAAGGTACGATTGTCGATTCAATTGATCCAATATTTTACACCCTCAACAATCTTTTATAGCTCCAACACCTGGGTCGGAGCGGACAAGGCTTATGTGAAGACAAGCACCAGCACTCAGACTTCCAACAAAGTGGTATGTATTATTTTGAATCGGTGTTTGATACATGATTTTGAAGCCTTTTGATAAGTCTGTGACCTACGGATCTGGCTCGTTCTCCGGTAGGAAACACTCTTCTTCAAACAGACTAAGTACTGACACCATCATGATGCACAGGAAATGAATTCACCGATACAGTCACCCTTGCCTCTGGCCTTGTTATTCCCAAGCAATCCATCGGTGTTGCAACCAAGTCCACCGGTTTCGATGGAGTTGACGGCATTCTAGGGTGCGGACTACTTTATAAGCTCTCAATATTCATATCCTGATTACTTTGAACAGCATTGGCCCAGTTGACTTGACTTTGGACACGCTCTCGCCAGCAACCACCAGCTCCATCCCCACGGTTACTGACAACCTGTTCAGCAGCGGTGTCATCTCCGCCAATTCTATCGGAATCTCTTTCGAGCCCTCAATCACGGGCACTGACAACAACGGAGAGATAACTTGGGGTAAGGAACTCAATCTTATCTTACGGAATTGCGGATCAGAGTTTCTGACAATGCTGTGCAGGTGGAACTGACAGCTCGAAGTTCACTGGAACCATCAGCTTCTCGTAAGCGCACTTTTGGTTTTTGCGGCGACTCCGATTATCTAATATTTTTGTTCACCAGTTCTCTCACCACCACTTCGCCTGCTAGCGAATTCTGGGGAATCAACCAATCCATTCGTTACGGAGCTTCCACTAGCATTCTTGCCACCACTGCTGGTATCGTCGACACTGGTGCGTGAATATTATTTTTACTCAATGCTCCACATTGTGCTCATAATTACTGCCCAACAGGTACAACCCTTGTTCTCATTGCTACCAACGCATTCACCAAGTACAAGACCGCGACTGGTGGTGTTCTCGACAGCACCACTGGCCTTCTCCGCATCACTAGCACACAGTTGACAAGCCTGCAGAGCTTGTTCTTCGTCACCAGCGGAGTATGTAGTTCTCTTCATTTGCATCGTCACACCGTTTTCAAGCGATATCTTCTGTATTAGGGCACCTTCGAGCTGACTGCCAATGGTCAACTCTGGCCCCGTGCCCTCAACACCGACATCGGTGGAATTTCCAGCCGCATCTACCTCATTGTCAACGATCTTGGTACCAACAGCGGCGAGGGTCTCGACTTCATCAACGGGTTCGGATTCCTCGAGCGCTTCTACTCCGTGTTCGATACCGCCAACAAGCGGGTTGGTTTCGCTACCACCCCCTTCACCACAGCCACCACCAACTAAAAGCTGGACCGGATGGGGATGTAGCAGTAGAAAGATATACCACATTTTCTGCATTGTTTCTCCTGGGCTTGGGCACGCGGTCATAGCAACAACAAATACAATTTATTTTCAATTCTCTGTCTGCGTCGTGCCAGTAAGAGTTGTATCAGAGATTGACATCCTCTCTCCTAGATTTTGATTGGAATACCGTCGTAGTCATTCTTCTTAAGTACACATGGTAAGCTGGCGAGAATTTATGAAAACATGAGACCATAACGCAGATGAGGCATAAACAGTACAGTAAATATAGGATGGCTTGATTATCTCTTACAAACATAACTACAACATTTTAACAGCCACTAGTACACTGCTATTCTAAAGTACAAAATCTATGGGGTCAGAACATGAGTATACGCACATTTATATATGTGAGATAATGTCATTGTCGATTGCTGGATGTTATCAAAAAACCAAGCTCCTGAGTAAACATGCCGTGCGCGCAGCAGCAACTTGTCTTGCGTCTTCTGTCTCATGATCAACACAATTCCTAAACATTGGCGGATTGTCATCAATCCAATTCGTCTTCCCACCCCCCGGGCAGATGCCCATTCCCGTCTCCGTTGTTGTTGCTTGGATTTGACCGCGGCGACGACGAAGAACGGCTTTGGTAAGATGGATCAGAGCCCGAACGTCGGTGCGGCGGCGATCGCTGCTGAGGCTGTGGAGAAGTAGGCCTTGACGACCTCGAACCACTCTGGTGGGGAGAAGAAGGTCGGCTGTTGGTATTGTGTGGGTACGCAAAACTGGAAAGGCCACTAAAGATGCTTTGGAAAAGGCCCCCCGGTTCGGGGGTCCGGGAATTTCCTGAGCTATTGTTGCTATTGTTGGTAAAGCTCTGTGGCTGCGATTGCGATGGCACCGAACTGCTGTTCGCTTGCGGCGGCGGAGATCTACTGCGAGTTTCGTTCATCCTTGAACGTGGGTCATGATGATCGGGCTGAGGCACCAGTGCAAACCTATAACGGTGTGAGGAAAACGGTCTGAAAATTTGCTAAATAGTTTGACTCACCGGCATACAGGACATGTTCCGCTGGAAATAAGCCAAGGTATTATACATGGTTGATGAAATGGGTGTTTGCAAGGGAGTGTCACAACGATTTGTTCGTCCGGATCTTCGGTCTGGAGTTTGAACTGTTCTTTGCAGACGGCACAATCTTGCTCTAGAGTGGAAGCTATAATATGGCTTAGAATTGAACAACATAATTTATCAAGTCGGCGATGCTTACATCCTTCCATTAGAATTTCTCGTGGCAACTTCGCAATAGTTTCTTCTGGAGCAGGCACCTGCCGATGAGCACTCGAATTTTCCATGATCTGAGAAATAATTTCATCGAGCGCTTGAAATCGAAAGCATTAGCGAACGATACACGAGTCCCCCTGAGATTGTAACATACCTTCTTGGTTGAACACATAATCCCCCATTCGTCCGCTTTCAGGCATGCCTAACATGGCAGTATCTTGGTATCCAAGAAGAGCCATGAGATACTGAGTCATAAGAGCGCCACTAATGTTTTGGCGATCTCCGCCGAGCTCGTCTGTAAGTGGTATTCCAAACGGCGTCAAAGGGGGCGGTCGAGCAAATCTGATATTCGGAATTAGCATGCACACTCGTACAGAATGGAGACGACACTTACGAAGACATGCGAGGAATACCATTTGGAGAAGCTGAACGCGATCTTCCGACATTTCCATCGCCTAAAGTATTTGCACCTCCAAAGCGTAGCGTCCGTGCGCCACCTGGTCCTCTTACTTCGAAAGTAACCTAAGGTCGGAATAAATCAGAAATTTTACAAGTGGGATGAACGGATACTCACTGCAGGCCCTGATCCTGATCTGTTAGTGGTGTTGTTCCGCGCGCCCATGCCACGGTCCATCAAAGATTGCAGAGTTACTGTTACATATATTTCATTGAGCCACAGAGTAGGATTGAGAGTAGATATGCACGCACAAAAGAGCGTGTCCACTCCTGGAGGAATCCCGACATCCGGAAGGCCTCCTACATCGGCGGCGGCAGCAAACTGTCGAGGATCGTCTGCAGTGTTTTCCATCTAATGGTATGATCAGTAAATTTTTGGAATATTATACCATTAGTAGCGGGACAGGGTCGAACCTTCTCAACGAAGCTACCATGACACGAAGCACATACAGGATCTGGGACCTAAAAGTCGCTTAGATTTTAATTTTGAATGGGGTTGAACAAGTAGGCCACACACCATCAGTGGTCTCATCTCTGCATGACACTAAATCTGTCAAAATGTTGATCTTAAGTAGGAAAAGGACGGACACATACCTCATGACAAAACCACATAGGCTCCCTAGATGACATATCTATAAGATGAAGGGGCAATAAATGAAGTGCACGCTGAGACGGAAGACTTGCGCCCGGGCCCCGGACTTAGTCTACTAGGAGGGCACGTGCGAACAGTGCACGTGCATCCATAGATACTTACTTAGGAAAGTGACGTCAGTTCCCCAAAACGCTTGGATTTGTTTGTCCCAAGTTTGTTCGTGGATTGCTCGTGCCACAACCTTTCCTTGACCCCAAATTACTTCATTCATTGCAATACGCTTCGATGGCAGGTTATGTCGAGTCTAGGTGCGTCTCATGTTCGTCTTTACCGCTGCTCAACTACTTAATACAAGCTTTCTCTCGACAGCATTATGGAGGGACCAATGAATTTGTCTGGTCCCAGAGTCAAAGATACGCCGCGTAGCATTCGAACGGATGGAGGAAGCCATTTCATCACAAACTTACGCCACCAAATATCCGACGAAATGGACCGCGAATTCCTAATTTATGACTCCGACGTTTTCATCGCCAAATACCTTCCATTCGTGCCCACTGCTGCAGATATCAGAAAGTGTAGCAGTGACATGCTGCAGTCAGACCTCATGCTCGATCAGGAAGGTCTACTCCGCTTCAAAGATTTTGTGGACATCCCTGACAGGATAGACTCCTCCGAGAATGTTGCATACGAGCACTTGGTTGCTATTGCTGATTCAATCGGCCGGTATGAAACTGTTTCGGAGGGACGCACCCGCAACAGATATCGTTATCGAAATTGTCCAGGCGCTACCATTCTCTCGAACATCCCTGGGTATAATAACAAAATTGATGCTTGTATCACCTCGGATGCTGAAGGCCCAGCTCCAACCACATCTGGCATTGCAGTACCTGTCGAATATAAGCTAAACGTCGCTGACAAGCATGATGTGAGGACTGATATGGCTGCAGCAACAATTTTGAACACTTACCCTTCTCTTAGAATAATAGAAAGGTGGTCTCCGCTAATGTCCAAATTATGAATGCCGACCCTCGCCGTATGTTCACATTTGGGGTATGTCAAAAGCCAGTCTTGTAAAAAAATGGCTTGGAGATTTATCCGCATTGCACCTACAGATTACCATTGAAGCCGACCAGGTTACGTTATGGTATCACTGTCGATCCCATTCTGCTATATGTAAATCATTCAGTATTGTCAAGGTCTAACTTGTCTTATATTCCGATACTTGGTAAAAACTCACCCTTTCCGAACAGGACCCCACATTATTCATCCAGGTTATTATGTCATTCTTATTTGCCACAGAAGCAGAGCTAGGCTATGATACCAAGGTCGTCCTTGACGAAACCGACGAAACCGACTTTCAGTATGTGTATGAAATACCCAAATCGGATGGCGCAGGCAGCCTCTTCTACCGCACGATAAAACCAATCTCGGAATATCGTTCGAACAACATTACAGGCCGCATGACTCGAGTCTGGTTGGTCCGTGAAGTCGTCTCTGCGACATGCCCTACTGCAATAGGTCCAGAGTGTATTCTGAAGGACGTTTGGCTTGATGTATCAGCCAAGACCGAGCAGGAACTGCAGAACGCCATTTTTAACGATACACAAAAGGCATTTGGGCCAGACGCTGGGGATACTCTCGATAATCACTATATGAAGGTCATCAAAAAGGGACTTGCTGATATTGTCGCATCTAAGGCATACAAAAAGTATTTTCTCAAGCCTCTAGCTGATTATAAAGGGCAAACATCTAAGGAGGTCTTGTCGTCGGACACACGAAAAACAGGGTTATTTGGCTCCCGGGAACCTAAAGTTGATTCCGCACAGCATACACGCTACTCAGCCCTACCAAATTTCCCCTCCCCCCAAAATCGCCCGGTCTAGGATTTGAACGACGTGACTACGTTTCAAAGAGACAGTATCGTGTTATTTACGAAGAGGTGTGCATGACTGTGAGTGAGCTCGAAACGCTGGGAGAGGTAGTTGATGTGCTCCGACACACACTAATACGTGAGTTTTCTGCCCAGCGGAACCCACCATTCAAAGAAATTAATGCATATATTCACAAGTTTAGCGCTTCAATTGATGTTTTGTGCTGGTTGGGTCCACAGAGATATAAGTTCTGGCAATATCATGGCTCACAGAGACTCAGATGCCTGGCAGGCTAAGCTAGGAGACCTTGAATACGCGAAGAAATATCCCCTGGGCAACGCAGAAGATGAGACTTCAACTGACCCCAAAACTGTATGATTTCACTGGGTAATCAATGTTTACTTGCCTCTAACAATGCATCATCAGGGAACTCCTTACTTTATGGCTGTTGAGATTATGAAACAGATAGTATTCCTCAAACCGCAAAGAGCTACTATTGGCGAGCCAATACCAACGTTGGATACCTTATTATTGCATGTGCCTGCCCCAGACACGGAACAACATGTTGTCCATAACTTCCAACACGATTTAGAATTCGTGTGGTGGATTCTTGTTTGGATCCTTACTGCGCGCACTGGTAACACCAGCGAAGCTTGCAAACAGTTTGTTCAACAAGTTTTTGTTGTCAGCATGGTTGTTTCGAAGGAAAGAGAGACCTGTATTGTTCATGGCCTACAATGGCAGGCCATAATGCTTGAACAATTTCAAAAACACCTCTCGCCAATCCTATCAAAGCTACAGGAGAAGATGTATGAAGCATACTGTGGACGACCGAAAATCACCAATTTGAATCATGCTGCTGTTCTCAACCTCTTTTCAGAAATCCACGTGTTTTTTGACGTTAGCTTTTCATCCCTCCTTCATCTTCAAAATTCTGGTTGGGGCTTAATTCCCTTATTGAAACCGACGATCCTTGAAAAGCCTGGTCAGAAGAAGCGAGTACGTTTGCCCCATACATCTTCAAAGTCCAATGGCCATGAATATGTGCCACCCTCGTCCGACGAAGAGGATGTCAGATCTGACTCGCCTTCGGAACAACATAGCCGACCTGGTAAAAAGAAAAGGCTCACTTGCTGACTCAGGCACAAGTGAACCAATGGCTCTTCCTTCTCAACTATATCTCAAAATGATAGGTAGGCAGTAGGAAGAGAGAGAAAGGCTGGGAAAACGGAGGGAGTACCCCCCCGAAAACTGAGGAGAGGAAAGGCCTTTTCTGTAAATAAGAGTGTTTTCTGTAAATACCAGTCTCATCTTGCGCTCAAGTTGGGTGTCCTCAAGCTCGCGATTGCATTTGGATTGCATGCCCTTCGGGTGAGATCGAAGCTCAGTGATCAGCGCTTCAGAAGTTCAGCATTCAACGTCAATATTCAACGTTCAACACTCAGGCCGGCGCCTAAAATTGAACTTGAATACATGCTTCTCTGACATTGAAACTCATTGTGGAGACACTAGAGTCACTCAAAGCGCGGGCTGGCTCTGTGATAACACTTATTATTTAAAGCTGAGATAGACTTCAAGTTAATGCCACTGAGGAGGGCCCGGGGGCTGTTCATCCTTGGCCTTCTTTTATATGTATCAACATTGAGTAGGCAACTACTAGTATGTCAGCTAGTAGTTATGGTTTGCATAATGGGTGCACTCGATTGGTATATCAATTAATTTTGCATGCATTTTGAATGCAGTGTCGACTAGACTATCGTATTCGCCATGCGGCTGCTGACCTGAGAAGAATTGTCGGTCGTTTAATAATGGCGAGGTGAAGCGCCAGTTACGGACCTAGTAATTCTGTAACAACTCTCACAGTAACTTTCACCCGTCCGTGCCTTCGTCAATGTGGTTAACAGTGTGTTCTAACGCCATCTGATACGTTTATCGCTGCTAATGCCAATCCAAGTCAAGTTACGATTCAAATATGTTCACCTCACGAGAATGGTTTAGCAATTCATTACCTGCAATAATCGTTTTCATCGCATTTTCATTAGACCTTGTGTCTATCCTACCACATCCCCGACCTTTGCGAACGCTATGGTGCTGGATTTCGTCCCCGTTTTGCAATTTTCTGACGTTGGACGACCTGATACTGGAACCAGCGGATCGGACCCCGAAGTTTTCGCATCTCAAGACTCGGATGCTTGCTGGTCTTTCATGCCTCGCCGTTGTAGGATGGGTTGGAATTCTTGTCTTTAGTGTCTACATGAGCGATCAAGACTGCTTGATCAGGTCTTTGATCTATACAGTCTCTTGGGTGAGCTGTTATTATATTTCCCTCCGTCGCTCTAACTCCAGGTACCCAAAGTGTTATATTGCCTTTGCAATTACTTTAAGACCTCCCTTAACTCCTCCCTACCTCTTGATCGCGTTCTCGGTGGTATCGGCTCTCCTTTCGCTTGTGGCATTAGGAAATGATCTTCCACAAGATGGAAAGCAGAATGCCATCCTTGATGTTATTGCCATGATTATTCCCCTCGCATTTGCTTGGATAGCAGGTACACTACCTTTGAAGATGTATCGTCCGTCCTTCAATGTTGCAGGCGCAAACGACGTATGTCCCTACTCTTCTCCATGAGACATCTCATCTTATTTTTAGCGACATACTAAGATACCCTCTGTCAAATTATCTTGTCCAGAGGACAATGCAACTCTATGGACGTGGAGTGGCTTCACCTTTGTTCAACCTTTACTGGATGTTGCAATGGAGAGGACACTGCATGCTGCTGATGTATGGAGCCTTTCACCATTTTTTCGCCATAAAAATTTGTTCACTAAGTTTCTTGATTACCGCACTCTGTGGGCAAATTAGACTGCATCCCCTTCTTCATTCCTGATTTGCGATTTTCCTACAGATATCCATCACATTCTCTTATACGGTTTTTGATAAGCTCGAATTCCCTCGACCTTATTCTGGACGTAGTACTTGAAATGTGGAGCGCTGTCGTAGGTGAGGAAATACTTTATTTCTTCAATTCACATAACTAAAAAGACTGTAGGTTTCGTCCCCCCGTATGCTCTACAAGAAATATTGGCTGCACTCAAGGCCAACGATGCCAATGATGCTAACTCGAAGCAGCGCGCGTACTTCTGGACAATCGTCACCTTCGTAGCTCATCTCTCATTCGCTCAAGTGGATTTATTCCAGAGCTGGCACACACGAAGATGTTATGAGCGTACTCGAGGCCAACTCTTTTGCGCCCTGCATTACAAATCGCTTAAGAGACGTGAAGTAAGTGGCCGCGTTCAGAGGGATGGGGAAACAAAAAATGCAGATCTAGGAAAAATCCTCAATCTAATGCAGTTCGTGTCGTCTTATCGATTAATACACAATTGTTTATGCTAACCATGACTTAACAAACTGCAGGGGTGACACATATTCCGTGGCACAGCGGTTCTGGGAATTTTCTGGCTTATTCACATCTCCTGTTCGTATCATCATCGCACTTACCTTTTTGTACCAGTAAGTTCACTAGCATTACATGGCGAATGACTCAGGGGTAACTCCGAAGCTATCAGAATTCTCGGATGGAGTTCATTGTCTGGAGTTGCTGTTGTGCTCATTGCATTCACTCTAAACTATCCTCTGGCGCAATATGACATCTCGGTGAGTCTAGTTCTTCAGGCAGTTTTAGGTTGCGCCGATTTTTACCGCTTATCAGATTACAAGATCCTCCTGGAAAGCCAAAGACAATAGAATGGGTGTCGTTAATGAGCTTCTCCAGAATATTCGATTCCTCAAGTTTTATGGCTGGGAGTACCAGTGGTCTCGAAAGGCGGAAAATGCTCGGGAAGCTGAATTAAGGTGGCGCATAAAAGGAAACGTAGTCGACACCGCTATTTCTTTCATATGGTAATTTCTCGTTTTCTTGGATTTCCGTTTACAATAACGCGACGGAACAGGGTTTGGATGCCCTCGGCGACGGCCTTGACCTCTTTCATGTGTTATACTCTGATTGCAGGGGAAGAATTGACTGTGTCTAAAGCATTCACTTCAATTGCTCTTTTCTCACAGCTACAGACTCCGATGGTAGCACTTCCAGGCCAAGTATTTGCCATGCTCCACGGTACGTTTATCGCTGTCCACTCACTGGGCTTGAGAGAAATGGTTTTGCTAATACTCTTTGGGTAGCTTACGTTTCTATGCAACGCATCGAAGATTTTCTCAAAGAAGACGAAGTTCCAGACTGGGCCTCAACTTTATTGAGCGACTCCGTTGACCCTATCACCAAGCTAGGTGGAGAAATGGAGATCGGTTTTTCCGATGCTTCGTTTGAATGGAAGGAGTCCTCGTGTACCGTCGTCGTTCCTTCGCGTTTCCACCTTGGACCACTGGACGTCATATTTCCCACTGGAAAATTGACCATTATTAGTGGTGCTACAGGATCAGGGAAGAGTGCCTTTTTAGTAGCGCTACTTGGAGGCAAGTTATTCATTGCAATACAACACATATAATGGGTCAAACACTTAATCTTTGATTATCTTAGAAATGCATTGTACGGCAGGCAAGGTCTTGATTGACAAGACAAACCATCAGGTTGCATATTGTGCGCAGAATTCATGTCAGTCCCTCGTAGCTATCCTGTCTCGTGCGTCAGCTGATCAATATTAGGGCTTGAACACGCTACTATTCGAGCGAACGTTACTTTTGGCTCTCCATTTCCATTGAATGAAGCTCGCTACCAATCCGTGTTGGACGCATGTGCCCTTCGACAAGATTTGTCCATTCTCGACGCGGGCGATATGACTGGTAGGTGAATCCTGTCCCATGTTTCAATCATTTTATCCAAAAAAATTCCGGCAGAAATTGGAGAAAAGGGCATTACGTTATCGGGCGGCCAACGCGCGCGAATTGCACTAGCACGCGCCATGTATTCTCAGGCCAAGTGCATCCTTCTTGACGATCCGTACGTCTATTTGTCAACATTTTAGAATGGTTTTCCTAATTCGACAGTATAGTTTGGCAGCCGTCGATATGCATACTGCCCAACATCTCGTCAGCCATTGTCTCTCGGGCGATCTCGCACTTGGACGCACAATTGTTCTAGTGACACATCACATCTCCTTATGTCTTCCGTATGCCTCCTATCTGGTCGAGCTGCAAAAGGGCGCAATACTATACCAAGGCAACATCTCAGAGCTTGAAGAAAAAGGACATTTGTCACACGTCATTAAGACTGAAGACGAACTTTTCCCTAGCACTGATAGTCCGCCGGAGACGCTCCTCGATGCACATAACGAATCAGCACCACCTCAACGTCGTGAACCTACTACTGATGGCAAGCTTGTGGAAGCGGAGGCTCGTGCCGAAGGTCGAGTTTCTCTTCGCAGCTATGTGACTTACATCAAGGCCTCTGGAGTGATCGCATGGTCTCTTACATTAGCTATTATGACACTTATTCGAGCAATTAATATTGGAAATCAGGTAAATAAGTTATTTGCAATCTCTCTATTTCGCTGTTTGATTCGCATCGGTAAACATCAGTTCTTCCTGTCGACATGGTCTCAAGCCTATGAAACAGGACGCCCCGTAGAAGAACTGCTTGGAAACAAAACAAGCTTTCCTTGGAGTAACCTCCCTCCCCCCAGTGTCAATGTTAAACCGTGGTTGCTGATTTACCTCTATATTTCTATCGCTGGAGCCTTTGCAACACTTTCTTATATCACTCTGGGATATTATACCAGCCTACAGGCTTCACGGTCTCTGTTCCTAGCTCTGTTACGGCGTCTCACACGAGCCCCCGCGCGATTTTTCGACGTGACTCCAATCGGTCGAATATTGAATCGCTTCACAAACGACATAAGTACCATTGACAATGCCCTTCAAAGTTCTGTCAGGAACTGCCTTACTGGCGTTCTCACTTTTTTTGCATCATTTGCCGTCATGCTCTTTATTGTGCCAGCGTTTACACCATTTTCCATTGTTATTGCCTGGTTATACATTCGGCTTGCACCACCCTACATACGAGCATCTAGAGATCTTCGCCGTCTGGAATCTGTTTCGCTGTCTCCCGCCTTTGCTGGATTCGACGAACTTTTGAGGGGTATTATCCACGTCCGGGCGTTTGGTATGGAAACTCGATATCAGGACACATTCTATAAAAGAGTAAGCTTTATTTGCTGTATGCCGATAGCAAGATCTCAAGTTATCATAGGTCGATACCTTCCAATCTTTCGACCACGCTTACGTACGTCACACGCCTGTTTCGTAGTCTTAATTCTGATTCCAACCGTGCTTTCATCGTTCAGTGGCTAGTGAATAACTGGCTGAGGTGGCGGTATGACTGTGAGTCAAATTATAAACAAATCCCTAAAGATCAAATTTACGACGTGAAATACTAGGCTTGGGCTCTGTGGTTGTATTGGTCGCAACAATATTTGCATTATGGCAGGGCGTTGCAGATGGTTTCGCCGCTATCGTAATTGTCCAGGCAGGAATCTTCGCTGACGCAAGTCGCCAACTCGTGAAAGTAGCAGCTCAATTAGAGCTGGATTTCAACAGTATGGAGCGCGTAGTGGAATACCTTGATGTCCCTCAAGAAGCACCTGCCGTCATTGAAAAAAGTCGACCCCCCGCATATTGGCCTTCTAACTCGGGTGAATTAGTAGTGGAAAATCTTGTGGTTAAATACGCCCCCAAGCTACCGGCTGTTCTGCACAACATCTCGTTCACTATAACCTCTTCAGAAAAAATTGGAGTAGTTGGACGGACAGGTTCAGGTATATCTCTCACGATGTCGTGTAACCTTGAATATGCTAATAGTCGCAAAGGGAAATCAACACTGGCCATGTCTTTGCTTCGCATGATAGAACCAACGGAGGGGAGAATCGTGTAAGCACGAGACATATCAACTTTTTCTTCCCACTGACCCACAAGATTAGTATTGACGGTGTCGATATCTCAACCATCGGCTTAGAAGACCTCCGAACTCGTGTGGTATACGCAACAGCCCTTTCTCTTTTCCTTTTTCTGATGAATTTCGGCTAGACGATCGTCAGCCAAGACGTATCGCTTTTTACAGGTACCGTCAGAAGCAATCTCGACCCTTTGGGTCAATGCACCACGGACGAATGTATGCAAGCATTGGATCGATGTCACCTCACACCCCTTCTCAACCACAAACCCACGGATGAAGAACCGACTCTGTTGGACATGAAGATGAATTCAGATTCTCTGAGTGCTGGGGAAAAGCAACTCATTGCATTGGCTAGGGCTACGTTACGCCGAACGTCGATCATCATTATGGACGAGGCGACCTCTCAAATTGATTCAAGGCTCGACGACCAGGTAATCACCAAAATCAAAATTATTGGCATTTTTCACACTAATTGTGTGGCGACGGATAGATCCAGCAGACGATTCGCGAGGAACTCGCGGGAGCAATCGTCATAACCATCGCCCATCGACTGAAAACAGTGATGGACTATGATCGAATATTGGTACTAGATGAGGGCAAAATCGTCGAGTTTGATAGCCCTGAAGCGCTACTGGGAAAAAGCAACGGATTCTTTCGAGAATTGTGCAAAAAGAGCACCGATTGGTCATTGTTTGCAAAGATAGTCAATTCGAGAAGCCAAAGCTCCGCAAGTCGGAGTTCAACGTAATGATTTTATTCATGTTCTTGTGTGCCTTTTGGTATTTTGGGTCTATATGTGTTTACTTTATACAGGGAAGGTACTTAAATTGCAATATAATGGCGTCATTCCGTATGCGCGAGACCATAAAGTCGATCGCGAAGAGCATACTGGCTTTCGGTGATATCATGCACGTAATAAGCGCTTGTTTATTAGACGCTCAAGTGATTGTGATAGCTGTCAGAAGCTATATTTAGGATCGAAAATGGGGGTGTGAGAGCAACACTGAATAACGATCGTGGAAATCCCCGCCGCATACACTCTGCAAAGGTTTTCTTTGCGTAACACTCCGGACAATTCATCTACTCATATCTATCATGCGAGCTCCTGGAATATCCGTATTTTATACCGCTTGGCTCACAGGATTGGCCATCAGTCTCCCCTTGCGGTATACTAGTGGAACCCACAACATTCCTGTTGGGCGAGACTTACTTGGCCTTCTCGGAGACGTCGAAGATGGTTACACAACTGCCGGACCTAGCAGCACTCCCACACTCTCTTTAGACACGACCAGGATTGATATTCTCACTGAACTTGGGAAAACATCGGGCTCTGCGACGTCCACGCTCACGTCTGCTACCATTGACACTCATACGCAATCGCTTTCAGTTACTGAAAAAAGTGTGTCGGCGACCACGACGATCAAGGCGAGTACTTCCAAGTCTTCGTCTGTTCCCGCCTTGGCTACACACGAGACCGTGCCCTATAATACCGCCGATACCACTGAGGCACCGTCTACACCGCCGGGAGAGCTGACGGAGTGGAAGGTCATTGGAATTGCGGTCATTACTATCACATTTATTGCGACGGTCGTTCTTCTCGTCTCGTTCTTCGATTCGTGGTGGGGCTTTGTCCGCGCCGCCGTGTGTGGGAAGAGCCGAAAAGGGGACATGTCCACAAGAGGGCTGGCTGGGGAGACACTGGTCCCAGACTGGGAAAAAAGAAGCTGGGAATTCAGACTTGCGAGCGAAGACGGGCACAGATATCCGACCATGTCGTCCTTGGGATCTGTCGTGCAGGAGAAGGAAGGAGTACTAGACGAGCCGGGCTGGGGCGAACATGACATCAAATCTCCGGAAATGGCGTATGGTGGAATATAAAGCTCGAATAAAATAACAAGTATATGCACAGGCATGGAAGATACCAGGGCCTATTTTGCGCACTATTAAAAGAGTGGAGTGGGATGGACCAGGGGCCCTGGAAGTCAGATAGAAATTGAATATTTTTTCCGGTAACATTCGTTGTGAAATTTATGTCATACATTTCTACGCTAGCCCAGATTAAATAGAGCCATATAATTTACCCGTTTGGATTATAAGGTGCTGGCTGGACGCACTGGGAAACAAATAGGTACGACACTGCTCTTTCGACTCCGTCTGCAGAAAATGACTAAAAATAGATATCGTCATCTATTTTTATTGCAGCGCGACGTCCTTCGTCATCATGATATTGACACAATCTCTAATATGTCTCGAACACAAGCCCCATTCGTACTCCAACACTGGAACTCGCACATGAAATGGAGGCTTTGTTTCGGCTTGCTCCACCAAAACCCATGATATATAAATCGGTTTTCAGTTGGGTCAACAGTCAGAACAACCCATTATTTTTTGTCCGCCCCACACACTCGAATTTACATCACATCTTGAGACCAAACCATGGATAATCCGAACAACACTGGCCGCCTCGGCAGGGGATTCCAGGGATCCGGCGAAGACGACTGTACGCAATTTCTCTCTAGCTCATGAAACATAACGCTTACACCTTGACCATCTGTGCAGCCGGATTCGACCAGTATCAGGGTCAACAGGGTTTCCAGACGGGGACAGACATGAACCAAGACACCCTTGGAGGACTGGGACAGCAGAGGGGCGCTGGATTCAAGCAGGGCACATTTGGCGATACGCAGGGCGACCTTGGCGGCACCGGCTGGGACACCAGTGCCACAGGGAGAACCTCGGGCGGGACGACCGGCTATGGCGCCGGCGTTCAAGACACTTACGGACAGGGCGGCGGCGGTACACAGTGTAAGTCGCCATCGACGCTATGTGTGGCGTGCATTCACTTTTCTAACATTATTTGAAGACGGTAGCAAGTTCGGCGCCACTGGAAAGGGCACCTCGGGCGCAGATTTCGACGATGACAGCGGAGATCAGTGTGAGTCGCCTTGAAGTCAAGCGTTTTTCAATTATATGCTCACCTCTTTGCGCCGTAGTCGTCGGCGGTGGTAATCAATGTGAGTGACTACAGCATCCTGTCTAAATCTATGTTGACGCAAACGTGAAAGACCCGAACACTTCCGGCCAGGAGCATGGCCAGAAAGTGGGCAAGACCCATCAAGGCCAGCAGGAGAAAGGTGGCCTGCTCAACAAGGCGAAGAACTTGTACCACGACGTCAAAGGCGACGGTGGTGGTAATCAAGGGGACTCGACCGGTGCAGGCGGTGTCTTCTGAAGCGAACGCGGTGGCGATGAGGTTCTCGATGGCCCCGCATTCGGTGCTGCCACCGACATGTGATGGTCCCAGCCACCGTACATTGAATATAAATTTCTGAAGCCGTATATGTAACATCACATTGTATTTTTATGCTCAAAGTTGCCGCGATTATATGAGATTGGTGCGTTCAATCGAAAGTGCTCGTCCATGGTTCAATTGATATCGATATGGTTCACAAAGGTAAGGAGCATCAGGCAGAACTTCTGTGCGACCATGCCGGCGCACACCGCATGGCGTAAGATTGAACTTCATAAACTCAGTGCGCTCATGTACACGTACTTACGTCTGCGCGCCTTCTCTTCCGTTCCCGGGTAATTTCCAGTAGCCAAATAAGAAGCCAATCTCTTCGAAAAGCATATGACTTTCCTGTTAAGGCAAGTAACAGCGCCCCTGCCTATTTTTAGTCCCACTGTGCATACCATGACATTTTGGCAGGCGTTCTATATCGTAATTGCTACTCGCATCGATGAAATCGCCGATAGTTTAGAAATTCGAGTAAGAAGTCCAAAGCTATAAAGCAGAGAAATTTATCAGAGCGCCCAGAACGCAACTTGCTTCCCTCAAAACATGGGGAACATTTTCCGCGTCCTAGCTGCTGCTGTGCATGCTCTTGCGCTTGTTCAACTCGTCACCGCTAAATTGCACTACGGCTTCCCGTATGGAAAAGAGCCTGTCCGTGGAGTCAGCCTCGGCGGATGGCTCGTCATCGAGGTGCGCTA
The DNA here is from genome assembly GCA_016801325.1 of Hypholoma fasciculare. Classification (NCBI taxonomy): domain Eukaryota; kingdom Fungi; phylum Basidiomycota; class Agaricomycetes; order Agaricales; family Strophariaceae; genus Hypholoma; species Hypholoma fasciculare. Next base: position 1,871 of record JAEKIV010000085.1, on the reverse strand, counting down.
TACGCAGCGACGCGACGACAAGTTGACTCCATAGTTGTGTCTCGGGCAGGACTTTACGACGCACTCGCTCTTCGACAACACCGACGTGCGTATCGTCGACGAGTGGACGTTCTGCCAGTACCAGAACAAGAGCGTCGCGCTCGCAGCGCTCGAGAAGCACTGGAGCACGTACATCACCGAAGACGACTTCCGACAGATCCAGGAAGCCGGGTGCGTCCCTGCTGCGCCCCAAATCGCATTATTGCGGGAGTGACTTACGAGCATGCTGTCCAGGCTGAACCACGTCCGAATTCCGATCGGATATTGGGCGTTCAATATTTACCCCGGCGACGAGTTCGTGCAGGGCCAGCTGCCGTACCTCCTGAAGGCCGTCGATTGGGCGGAGAAGTACGGCTTGAAGATAATAATCGTCCTATACGGTGAGTCTTCTCCTAGCCATTCTGGACAGAAGAACTCACTCATGCGGTTACCCAGGAGCGCCGGGGAGCCAGAACGGGTGCGTGTCCGGTTTTTCAGGGACATTGCGCGGCGCTTGAGCGAAGTACTTCACAAATAGGTTCATCAACTCCGGACACCTGCTGGACACGCCGTAAGTAATGTCATACGCCCTGCCCCGCATAGATCGCAAATGAACTGAACGCGCGGCGGGAGTACAGCGGCTGGCAGACAAACCAGACGAACGTCAATCGCACGACGGCGCTTGTCAAGCACCTCGTGGCGATGTTCAAGAACAAGACGCACGTCGTGCCCATGCTCGGCGTGCTGAATGAGTAGGCCTATCTGTCCTTTTGCGGCGCCCAGTGCAGAGCGTGCTAATATCGATGCAACCCGCGCAGGCCACTGAACCCCGCAGGGGACGACACCCAGACGCTGGTCGTGGCAAAGCAATTCTATACTGACAGTTACTACAACGTGCGCTTCCCCGGGAATGAAAGCGAGACGAACCTGGTCATGAAAATGCATGACGGGTTCATGGGCGTCGACTACTGGGACGGCTTCCTGCAGCCGCCGCAGCACCAGGGCGTCGTGCTCGATACGCACATCTACCAGATGTTCTCCGACGCCGTGCGTGTCTGCCCATTTCGCATTCCGTAAATCATCGCAACTAATCCTCCCGCCCAGGACAACGCGCTGTCGTTCGAGCAGCACATCGACCGCGCGTGCAAGAACGCGTCGATCATGGCGACCTCGCCGCTCTGGCCCCTCATAGGCGAGTGGACAGCGACAGCGACGGATTGCGGCAAGGGCCTTAACGGGCGGTTCACGGGCGCGCGGTACGACGGCTCGATCCCGGGCTCGGTGCGTGTGGGCAGTTGCGTGGGGTTGACGGGCAACGCGAGCACGTTCAGCGCGGAGTACAAGCAGTTCCTCGGGCAGTATTTCGAGGCGCAGACGCAGGCATACGAGAAGGGTGGGCTTGGGTGGGTGATGTGGAGCTGGAAGATGGAGGATGTAGACGAGTGGAGCTATCAGAAGGGCCTCGAGTGGGGATGGATCCCGCGGGATTTAGACCACGGAAATTGGCCGTCGATATGCGAAGGGAAGTGGTAGAAGTTGTGTCAGTAACAGTGAAAAGCGTGTGTTGTAGTTTGAGTGGTGGCCATTGATAAAAATGACAAAAGAAGAGGCAGCCCCGGTTCGAACCAAGGGCTTTAGGGCTGCCTCCCCTTTGGAGTGTACTAACTCCCCATGAGGCGCTGAGTAATCTCGCACACTTTGGTGCTGATGATTCTCTGGCACTCCCATGAGACACGGTTCGCATCCCAGCGCCTTTCGTGCACTGGGTCCCTACTATCACGTGTCGGGTGTTTCAACATGTCGGGTGTTTCAAAATCGAGGTCTCTTTGCCTCATATCTCTACCCACACATCC
>JAEKIV010000084.1:0-82102 GCA_016801325.1 Hypholoma fasciculare | reverse complement strand
GCCGGCAACACGCGTACAACACGAAACTACATGAGTTAAACTCTGTTGGTTTTAAATGACCAACGTTTTGCCGGCTGTGTTATTTCAAACGGCACACCCAGTCATGAATTTATAAAAAATGCTGAGATAAAAAAAACAGTGGACACTAACAACACTAAGAATCTACAAACCGAGGCCTAAAGCCAATCGAAAAACATGTAAAAAAATAAAGATACAAAAGTACAATCACAACTGCGTTAATTATTTCGGTGGGGTAATCGCCGCAGGCTGCTTTCTGCGATAGTGCAGGACGAGCTCCGACCCTTGCTTCCAGACATATATACGGATAGCGGCGAGAGACATCCCGAGCGGGAGGAGACTCTCATTGCAGAGAATTTCGTACTCGTCTTCTGCGCGTGGGCGATTTGCGCGCGGGGCCTCTTGGGTGTCAGAGAATGAGCGCACGGAGCCGGCTCGGGATCGAGACGTCGAAGAAATTTTATCGAGTTTATCTTGGACCTGTGTTTTGGGTCAGCACGGATACATGGTACAGCGAACGACATTACGCACATGATTCACGATCTTCCGCACGCGAAGAGAGCGACTCGCAGTGAGCTTCGATTGTGTGCTTTCACCGGCAAGAACTGTGAGCAAATGCAGCGCCGATCAAAATAAGAACTTGCTCACGTATTTAGCAGCTCGGGAAGAGGTTCCACGTCCGGATCCTTATTCCACGGTATGAGTACAAAACTGACCTTCGGCAGAGGCGCAGACGCCGGTATCTGGTTCAGCAGTAGATACTCTAGAAGCCACATCGGCATGGCCGCCTCCAGCGCCTCAAGATCCTGCTGGGTCTGCGAGACCGTTCCCCGATAAAGAGTGGTATAGCTAGGCTGCGACTCCTCGGAGATCAGCACGGCCGTGTTATGGGGCAAGCGATACAACGGAGCGTCCATCGACGTCGGCGGCTCGAAAGGCCCTGCAAGCAGACGCTGAACGGGCGTCTTCGCAACTTCCACAAAAGGCACGCCCTGTTCATTATCAGCAGGGCTGTCCAGAAAGACTACAAAGCATGCGTACCTCAGGTATGGACGGCTCGGTAGCAGGTGTCGCCAACGTCGTCGCCGTGATGTTGTCGCTCACCGGTCTCTTGCTGATCTTCCCGAAGTTCTTCAGCCGGCCCATCAGCCCGCTGGGCGTGCTTGGTGTCTGCGGCTCCGGTTTGTTGCCCGACCACCCGGAGAAGTCGTCGGGAGAAGGAGAAGTGGGGATGGTACCCTGGGACGACTGCTGGCGTGCGCGGCTCGTGAAGTAGTCGTCCTTGCCGAGGCTCGGAGTGGTCGCAGTCGGCGTTGGCGCGCCATCGAGTGTCCCGGAGCGTGCGCGTTGGTGGAATGCGGGGGTGGGGGTTATATCGAAGGGGGATCCGGGCTGCTGGGCCGATGGAAGAATGGGCATGATTTCTTTTGATGGTGGCAATAGAATGAGAGGCGCGAGCAAGGGCGAAGATCGAGCAGTAGGGGCGACATTAGGCGGCACAGCAGGTATCATGCTGGCAGCACACTGGACTGTGGTGCTGCCTGAAGAGCGTCGCAGTGGCCTTCTTACATGTTCCGGCGAAGGTGACGATGTACTTCGTGGTTTGTGTTCAAGGGTGTCATGGCTAGACGTGCGGCTCAGGCTCTTCGGTAGGACGCCATCTTGGTGCTGCCGAACCTCCTCCTTTATAAACCCAATGAAAAGATTTCGCAACACCCATTTGCCCATATTCACTAGGAAAAGGTGAGCAGCAAAATCGGGGGATATTAGAGATAACATACATTTGGACTCATCGTTGAAGTTGCGATCATTCACAAATCCCACCTCGTCCGCGTACACCTCCGCATCGAAACAGCGGTCCGTCAGGTGGATTGTTAGCACCCCGGCTTTCGTATCCGCATAACACCAATTAGCGACGACGGCCTCGCCCTCGATGCGCTCGCGCACGGCCTCGAGTGCCTCTCGCGGGCTATGTTCCTTGTCCTCACTCCCTCCGACCGTGCTCCCCGAGTGGCTTGCCGCAGCCACGTCCTCCGCGGGGTACCGTCCCAGGCAAACCCCGCGTATAATGTCCCACACCGCGACCTCGCCTGCGGTGTCCACCGTGAGCGCGTACGTGCGGTCGTTCAAGATGATCGAGCGCACAAGCCCGTGGTCACCGCGGATGACGTCGTCCGGCTCCGCACAGACGGGAAGCGCGTCGGCGGCCAGCTCACGCTCCTCGAACAGTGTGCGCGCGGTGTTCTGAGCCATGACAGTCTCGTCCGTGCGCGAGGCACTCATCGCCGACGAGTGGAACACGGACTGTTGCGGTGAGCGAACGTTATGATGCGGGACGGACATGACGGATGCGGCTGAGTACAGCGTCGCCACCTCAGGGTCGCGCGTTCGCGTCGAGCTGAACGAGGCGAAGGGGTCGTTCGGTGAGACCAGACGTATCATGCTGTCATACGGGATCCCGTTCAACCTGACGTCCTGATCTGACACCAACGACTGCACCGACGGCGCAAATGAGAGTCTGCGCGAGTGCCCGTGGCCAGTCGAAGGGCGAGTGCCGGGCTCAGACGGTGATTCGGTGGGAGACAAGAGGCGCTTGTTATTGGAGGGGGTCATTCGGCCACCATCGGAGTCTATGGCTGGAGGATATGTTCTGGTGGTGCGGTGCTGGGGTATTTGCCAGCGTCGTATCGTGGATGTACCGGTTGCGGTCCACAGAAGGTTATCGTCCATGACCACAATCTTGTTGATGCCTTCCGTAGATGGCCGCGCTTGGTCGACAGACTCACTGCATAGCAGGAGACATTCGCCTTCAGAGATGTCGGGGCAATTTTCAACATCCACTCGACAAACTAACCCTGACCTATCGCCTGAGTAGAAAACTTCCAAAGACGGATGATCGGAGAACAATGACCAGACAGAGTCCGCGTGGTGGGTGAAGGTGTGCAAGCACCTTTGTGATGCCAATGACCATATCTTAATAGATGCTATACAATTTTGAGCAATTTCTCAAAGGAAGAAATTGATTTCATACCATCTGCAGAACCTGTTAGTAGGTATTTGGAATCTTCAGAGACCAAGATAGCCCGAATGTTGTCAGTGTGACCAACAAGCTTCCCCGTCCTTTTTCCCGTTCTTGGGTCCCATAAACGTACGACGCGCTCCGGGGATCCGGAAGCAATAAGCCGACCGAATGGATCCGCTGCAACTGCGTAAACAGAAGATTTAGGCGCCAAAGCGTCTGGGGGATTTAAAGTGATTAGGGAGTCCGTGGACGTGCGATTCAGGTCCCACAGCTTGATTGTCCGGTCGAAAGAACCAGAGGCAACCCAATTCTGTTCACGACTGTGAATATATTAAAGGCGATCTCGGTTTAAAGCTACCGTTCACGTACCAGTAAGCCAGGCACCGAACATAGTCACTATGAGATCCTATCGTCGTGGGGTCTGCGGGAATTGTCGCGTGAGGATTCCAAGCCTTCACGGTTCCATCCGATGATGCAGATACCACAGTCTGGTTGTAATTACAGAGAAGGATATCATTAACCCAGTCTGTGTGAGCTTGCGCGCACTGTCTGAACTGTGTTTTCTATAAATCATGCTAATGAGTACCGTCCGATAAGGATGACCCGAGACGCGACGCACCGTTCCGGGTTGAAACGACGCCAAATCCGTCTCCCATTCTCGCTCATGTGGCAGCTGGTCGGCGCGCCGTCGCTTCTTCAAGCTGGCGGTGACGTCGCCTAGAACGTCGCCATCACTGACGAGCCGGTCGTCTGCATCGTCCGCTTCCTCGTCGACGTCGTCGTCCCAGCCCGTCATCAACTCCCAGCTGCGCTGGCGTGAACGGCTAGGCGCACTGTCAACCGCCTTCCGCCTCTTCATTGGCATGCTGAGATCCCAGGACATGAGCAGCCCATCGCGTCCTCCAGAATATAGAATCCCTTCCGGCGAGTGTTTCCCTTCGAGCAGGGTCGATGTGTCGAGGGCCAGTGACGCCACACCGAGGCGATGCCGGGGGGTTGTTGGCTTCTCCTCGCGGCGCACTTTGCCCTTCTGGTCGCGGTATTGCATCAGAAGCGGGCCTGTTGCGCCTAACCGCGAGATACCATGAGGCGGTAGTTGCAGGCGAGGGACATGATCCACCGGCGATGGAAGTATGTACGATACGCGTCGTTTGGCAGTGGCCATATCGTTAACGTCGTCGATGATGGACCATATGTAGGTCGTCGTACCCGTTGCTGTTGAAGACGATCAGAGTTGGAACTTGTGCCGGCTTCGGCATCTTTATTTACCCCGCGCTTCCGAGATCAAGACAAAGAAAGCAGGATGTGGATCTTCCAATGCCGCGAACAGAGGACATCGGTTCGTTTAAACATTACAGTTTACTTGCAATTTTTTAGTTTCCTTTGTTTTCGCAAATTGAATGGCAAGTTGTTCTGCCCAGCCTAAGCCGACACGATATGCCCGAGGTTAGCTTCTCAGTTCAGAAGAACCTAATTTCTACACCCCCCCGTGTACTGTATTATTTATCGCTTGAAATACACATTTTAGTCAGTGTGAACATCATCCCAACATCAACCAGGGTCGCGAAAATGCCCAAACGCCGAGTACTTAGCAAGTGCTGTTTTCAGCCATTGGAATAGTCTTTCCTCATGTAAATATGAAGATTATCTACATTTCTTCTCCTACTGATGTGGAACTTGAACTGAGATTTTTTATTTATTTACCACAGATACTCCCGAATCTAAACGTTATGACGTTTTGGTTTGATTACCCAGCCATCTGCTACTACGTGCCGCGATTTAGGGATAATAAAAGTAGTTTCGACGAGTGCGCAAGCCACAGTGCAGTGCGCTTTGGGTCGCCACACTACTGATAAAGATCCCAACACAGAAATAATACGAAAACGCGCACAACAACGTCGAAAGCGAGCACGAGGAGCGAGATAAAGAACGCGAGGTAAAATTTATTTATTGGTCTAAACTGTGGTACATATACCACTTGAGTCCATGATTCCAAGCGGTTCCAAAATCCCGTAAAACACTAAAATCATATAAACAGCCCCAGGCCTACCGCCCAAGCGCCCAGGCTCAGGCTGTGACATGAAGTCGGCATTCGGGCCGTATACTTCCGAAGATGGGCGCCTAAATAAACGGATGAAATTTCTCAATGTGCGATGGCCAGCCAATGGTGCGTAATGGGATTATGAGTGTAACGAATACTTTTTCTATATCCAGAAGACGCATCGGAGAATGTACGTGCAACACAGGGGAATAGGAATCTGGTGACTGATCTCACAAGCATGCTAAGCCACAAGGAATCTCAAATTATGGTTACGTTTGCGATACGTCCAATTATTAGGTCTCGTTCAATTAGTCATTATTTAAAAAAAAACAGGCCATGTACTAGAAAAAAACGCTGAAAGGTTCAACACGTAGCCACGGAAAACGGTGTCCTATTTGAAAAGGGTTAGTAACAGTATGCGCGGTCGGGATTCGGAAGCTTGGTAAATGATTAATGTTAATGAAGACGTAAGCAATAGAAAAAACCTGTCCTATGATAGACTATCGATCATCGATCACTGTATATAGAAAATCGAAAAAGGGTGCCCAAGAGATTCTTCTTCAATCTGCTTATTGTAATATACGGCATCAGCGCTCATTAATCATAGAAGGAAGTTATCAAACGTCCTTTCCAGTGGGATGGTGTGGTAGCAATTTGATGAGATTCAAAGAGTGATGTACGCCTCTTCACACGGCGAGATATAGGCTTGTCATTTGACCTGTTCTAATGGGCGGTTCACAGAAATAGGGCCACAATCGGGTTTGATAGGTCTCACGGCGTACGGGATCCGGATTCCGGAAACCGGGTTCCTTGCAGGGTTCTCTCATTCGGCAGGGGATTTTCAAGGGATTTCCTCGTTTCTTGGTATCTAAAACTGACGTTTGCAGATAAAGCTACGAGGTCACCGCCTAGAGGAACTTTCGAAAAAGGAAAACCAGGTGTGCTTGGATGTGCGGTGTATATTCTATTCACCTTGCGTATGGCGCACAGTTTAAATATGCTGTTTTCCCTTGTCAATACGTCTTTTCTGAGGCTCACTACGTGCACCTTCATGAGCGCACGCCGGTATATTTCATTTTTTATGTTTTCTGTCATGTCTTTAGGATTAGATTTGCATCGGGTTCTTATCAGAGCTTAGAATCAGGTTGGTGCCGTTCTCACACAGAAAAATCTGTTCCGTGACTATTGTAGTAATGCATGACGGGTGAAATGTTTCTTCCCCGCGCCTCCCAGAGTACGCACTGGATGAGATATTAAGAACTGATTACTATAATATGACAGCTGAAACCAAAATTTCTAGGAGCCAATATAATCCACTCTATTAATTCGAGAATCGGAGAATCATCTCCTCAGCTGCACGAGATATCCAAGCGTCAAAGAAAAGGTTGTTCTTCAGATCCTATCATAATATTGAAGCACTGTTTTGGTACTGACTGATTGGCTGTTTCTACTCGACAGTTCTATACGCTGCCTACACGCACACGCCCGTGCATGCTTACTCACGCCCGGCTTTGTGCGGTAGTGTCACATGCCCATGCATACTCACTGCATGCCGAAAGAGAGAAAAATCACATAATATGCTTGGAGAAAGCTCGAGTTACCATATTAGCAACATATTAGAGTTTTTCAATGAATTTTCCGAAGGTCACAAGATTGTGAAGTTCGAAAGGTTCTCGAAGTAGTAGCTTGTTTGTCTCAGGAGAAAGTCGATCGCCGAGTACATAGCTGCCATCTAAAGATGCAAAGGACGTGATCCGATGCTCACCGGCACCATTCAATTCGTCGTCTGAAGCCCTCTTAATGGGTGCGTATATTGTGTGCTCATCGCTCCACTCATAACTAGTGTCACATTAATAGCATGGGAGTAGGGACAGTTTGCCTGTGGCAGGAGTTCTCTGATTATCGCTGAAGCGCTGAAGATCCGCACCCCAGATCTGAGATCTTTCTCCACGGCGAAATGTGGCCACCGACGCGGTTATCCTAATGTATCAATCTCTCTGACCACACTTGCCTTGAACAAGCGCCGACTTTTCACACCAATGTCATGATCCTTGACACGGTACTCTAGATAGTGGTTTCTCTTTGGATTATCATTGGCGGACTGCTGGAGTGATAATGGCGTGGCATATATATATAACCAACTCACAGTACGTATTGCGCATACCTTGGCCTAGAACAACATTCCACACAATGGCTCCTGATAAGTACGCATATATTCGCGACCAAGGCAGGTACAGAATCCAGAGCGTCGATTTCGGAACTTTCTTGGAAAAACGAGATGCTGGTGTTGTGCTGCGCAACTTGAAAACAGATAAAAGTCAACAAGTCAGTATTCTTCTCGCATAGCACTGTTACTTCATGGGTCTGTGTTCACAAACATGCAATAGTGGGTATTTCAACAGGTGAAAGACAATGTCTATGAAATTTACTCCCACGAAGACAGGGATTTCTTCATCGTCGGCGACAAAACATCTCCATTTACTATTCGCCTGGACTCCGACAAATCCGTGGGCGGAAGCACTTGGACGTTCTACATTGCAGACTCTCGCCTCACTGATCGGCTCAAGTTTGTTCTTTCCTCTTTCTTCGATAGTATTTGTCCCTCACAGAGCATTCCCAGTGTCGTCAGTGCTGAATTTACTGATTATAAGAAGACACACAACTATTTGGTTCATAATGACGACTACGGGAATGTGTGTCGCTTTCGAGCAGCTGTCATGATTTCCTTTAACGCCCTTATTTATTAAAGTTAACCACCGGGCCCGATGTTCGAGTCAGAGGAGGGCATAACTTTCAAAAATGGGTGTGTGCTTTGCTCTTCGAGTCTTCCTTCTGCAATTTTTGAAGTGCGCTGATCATGTTGTTGTATCCATCCATCTACAGAATCCAGGGGCAGATTACTTATGGAAGCTTGTCGAGGTTAACCCCGCGTCACTTCCGGATGAGAATCTTGAGGGACAATATCGAATTCGTACCTTGAATGGAATGGTTATCCATTCGCTGACCGACCAGGATACTTTGTCTATCGTGAACCAGAATCGAGGGGATCATCGTGCTGTATGTTTTACATCTCTATCAACGCAAAGTCTGAATTGAATTCTTTCAGTGGAATATAAAGGACATGGGAAATGGGATGTGCACGGTGTACAACGTGTTGAGAAAAAAATATCTCGCCACAAGGTACATTGGTGGTCGCTGGGTCCCTATTTTGTCCGACACAGCCCCGACTGCTGCAGAAGATGACAAGATCAATTCACCCTGGAGGATCGTAGCCCTCAACGATGTCAATTGGGCGTGGGTCTCTTCTTTTTTTCTCTTCGATTACCTCTTGAAATATCTGTTTTCTTCATAAACAGGATCTATGTGTTGCGTTCAGACGATGGGACCACTAGTTCCTCGATCCGTGACAAATTCTCACTTACCCTGGACGAGAAGACGGTAAGTATATTTATTTTCTTGCAACTCTTAACTTATTCCTCGTCAACAGATCATTTTGAAGCGATGGAAAGTAAGCATTCAAGTTATTCATCTATTTGACTATCTACTTAGTTTTATCGTTTAGAAAGCCCACAATCAGATATGGATGATCGAGCCTACTGATGCTCCACTGCCGGAAGGCCAAAAGAATCCTGATGGTGGTAACAATGAAGTCCTCCAAGGTTCACCTCTCAAGCAGAGCGTCGGGTATCAGTTCACCAGCAACGATAATGCTGGGGGCATTCGCATCTATTACAAGTCAGGAACGTATATGGTTTCACTCACTATCAATACCGATTTTACCCCGAGTCCAGTGAGCATTCTGAATACCCATACATGCATTGCATTAACCCGCTCATTGTATTTATTCCAGATCTCTATGGAACTGAAACCGTCTGGACAAGACGGCGAAGTTTATATCTACCGTGCTTTTGGCGCACAGAAACATTATTTGGCGTGGAGCGGCTACAAGGTCACGGTAGAAAACAACCCATACTCTTGGACAATCGAAAAGGCCCCAAATCCCGCATATTACGTGTGAGTTACTTAGTACATCGTTTTGTGTCATTTCTCATTGTAGGATGTAGGATCCGTGACACTCAAACGAAGAATTATCTCTCACGTAATGTAGCAGCTGTACGTCTATGCCTCTGTTTGATCGTTCTGAGTCCTCATGGATCTATCTTCACCTTTTCATTTTGGTTCAGAGCTCTCTTGAAACGAAAGGGCAGGCTGATGCTACTACGTATTGGGCCATCGCGCTTTGAAATCCGGATGTCCCCCACCAGGCGGTTTGTGTGAAGTATTGCATGTTCTGACTCATGTACGCGTTGCGCTATCCTTGTACAAATTTGAATAAATTTGAGTGGTTGTGTTCGTACATGGAGAGTGGTGACAAAGTGGACGTCATTTCAACGTTGTTTACGTCGATTTTGCGCCAAATTACATTCTCACGCTGCTGCATGTGACTCACTGATCAGACTGCTGGAGCCTCGTTCCCTCTTATGCTCTGACGCCTCAAGGCCTCACACGTTGAAAGCTAGAAGACAATAGCTATACAAACTCGAACAAGGCAAAACAGAAGTGCGAGTGCGACGAGCGATTTGGCGCCAGGACTGGGTGTTTGTGCCATGAGGGCATGTTTTTCGGAGCGCTTGCGGCATAGGGCACGCTGACCAGTCGTGGACGCATACTCCGAACCGACCCCGCGAACATAGACAGAACGCGTCTGAGAAACTACAGCAGAGCTTTATTCGGAAAGGGGTAAGACCCATGGCTGTGGATCCTTAGGACCTCCATCATGGTGGTGCGCAATGCTTTGCTGAATATCCGCATCTATGCCGCTGCGCGTTCAAGGCATCTCCAATGGGCGCGCGAGATGCTATGCGGAAAATATGGAAGACGTACGCGGACGGCGCTAGGTTCGCCGAGAATATATACAGTCAACGTCAGCGACTGACCGAAACGCTCCATGCGCGTCATCGACGAATCTGAGCTTCATGCACATCCTTCAACTTTTCTGGCTATCGCCCGCTGCCCGCTCTGCATAGTTAAACGGTCTGTCCACATTATCCTTGAGTACATCATGCATCGCCCGTCTGGATGCGCGTTCATCTTCACCTCGTATGCTCGGCACCAAGCATCCCTGCTGACTCATCGTCGAAAGAAAGGCGCAGACGACAACCTATTAAAAAAAAATCCGGGCCTGACGACAACCTACCTCAACCCCCATCCGCCGTTTACCCCAGCCTTGTGTCCTGCGCTACGATTTGAGTCTTGGTGTCTACTAGAATGCGTAAGGAGTATCGCTGCCGCCGCGGTCTCCAGAACTGCGGGCAGGAGTGCTGAAATCTCGTCCTTGCTTTCGAAAAGTACATCAAAGTGGGAGAAAGAGTGTTTGCACTACGCTCAGTCAAGGGCCAGTTCATGCGCTGATCATGATGCGAACAGGACATATGTACTGCTGCTCTGTCAGGCCTCCAGCGTGCCAACCCTGCTATGCACTCATCGTTATATCGGACCATACCAAAGAACAACTGTCACTATCATACAAATAATTCGGTCGTGAATTAAATTATGAACTACCTGCGCGCAAAGCCATGTTGAACTCGGTGATGTGTCTACAAGTAGCCCATGCGCTAAGAGTTCAATATGTGTAGCCCGGCATTGCTTTTCCAACCTTGGTGCACTTCCAGTAATTATTTCCATGAGGTACGTAATTATAAGGATCAGCCCCCATGCAAAGCCAGCAGAAGTCGGCGCAGCGTGCTGTTTAAAAACAAACTATGTGATATACACACTAAACAACGAATACATTCACGTACGTGTCCGATTATTGGTGCACGTTGTGCGTCTGCAGCTGTGTTCACATTTCGTCTGAGTAATCCGGGCACTGATGAAAGAAAATATCCTCACCCAGCTTGGTAGCGGAGCTGTTTCAAGATATCGCAAATGAATATTTGATGTAGCATGGGTGAAGAAAACTTGGAACGAAACTCACCCGACCCCCGCATGTGGGGCATGCCTTAACATTTTCAGGCAATTTGCCACTGACGCTGCTATAGTCAACACAATCGTGATCGGCCGACCAAAAGACTTTATCTGAAAAGCAGTATTCCTTTTCGCATAGTTCGCACAGTACGATAGGAGATTTATCTATAATTTTTCTGAATAAACTGACAAAGAGGAGAACTGGTCGTGCTATACCTCCTCCCAAATGATACTGGCCGTTTCCGCAGCTTGGACAAACTGTATAGCCGTATGTATTATTCTGTACGGTCTTTTCAATGCAGAGCTTGATATAGCTGCGAGCGGGCGATAAATTCAGCAAATTGAGTAACACAAACTATGTGGTTACGATCCTCACTCTCTTTCAATATCTTCAGTCATCCACGGTATGATTTCTTGATGGCGAAGTGGCGTATTGCAGGCAGGACATTTGATATCAGATCCGTTGACTATATCATTAATGACCAGACGCAGGTGCTGGGGGCAAAGTTTATGGGAGCACGGCAACAGAGGGCCAGTGCGATAAGAGCAAGATTCAAAGCAAGACATCTCGTAGGTAGATAGGTACGTTGTCCGGTGTGAACGCCTGACAATGTTTTAATAAAATAACATTGAGTAGCTGTGTGAAGTTTGCCGTCTCGTATCAGAAACGCTGCTCGGCGCGTTCACACCTCCGAATGACAGTTGGCGTTGGATATTTAGATAGAAGATTTCTAAAGATGTCGTGATACAGGTTTACGGCACATCTCTCTGTGAAATCGAGGGGATAGATTCAAACACTTCAAGAAGGCGAAGATGATCTACCAACGCAATCCCAGGATCAGTACTCAGGAAACCCGGGATCCACCGTCCTTGTCCACGCCCTCAAGCCACCGATCACATCCTTGATCGTCATGTTATTTCCGCCATTTTTTTGTTCAAATTTCCTCAGGGCATCTGCAGCAATCATCGAATCGTTCCCCAGGCGGCATAAGATATAGGTTTTGACCGTAGTATTCTTTGGCAGGTATTTATCGGGGTTGGCCGTAATATCATGCAAGGGTACATCTGGGCGCAACACGAATGGATGAACGAAAATAAAGTATTACAGCTATTACTAAAACTCACTTATCGTGTTTGGTAGGTGGCAAATATTGAACTCGATGGCGGGTCGAACATCAATAATATTGAGTAGATCAGGACCATTCTCATCCAAGACACGTTTGAAATCCTATTTGAAATTTGTATATTTGAATCATGAAGTGGCCATACACCAAGAACGCAAATACCTGTACGCGTATACGATCTCCAGCGTTACCTTCTACAAGTCCAGTGTCTACCCAATCTGGAGAAATGCCGCACCACTGCACGTAGTCAATATCTCGAATTTTACCTATTCTCTCACCCTCCTTCCCACATGCTGGACAGTCGGCGACTTTTGGGTCAAGTTTGTAGTTTTGGAATAGTGGGAAACCAAGGGAGGTAAAGTAAATAACTGTTGGTTCATGCTCTAAAGACGAAGGGAAGGGCAGCAACGCAAAACTATCATCATTTATTCATCTTCAAACATGGTGAACAGACGCTTACCATGAAGCCCGGTAATGATTTTGATCGCTTGTAGCGCCTGTATGTTCCCAATAATTCCAGTCACAACGCCTAAAACTCCAGTCTGTTGACAACCGCCTGCTGGAGGCGGAGGATTCGGAAAGCGACATCGCAAACAAGGGCCGTCTTTCCCAAAGTTGTAGATACAAACTTGACCTCCATATCTTTCTGCCCCTCCGCTAACGAGGGGTTTTCCAAGCTGGACGCAGGCGTCGCTGAGGAGGTAACGTGATGGCACGTTGTCAGTACAGTCGAGAACAACATCATAATCTTTGAGAAGATTGGACACATTCGAAGATGAGATCGCCTCTGTTATGATATCAACCTTGGTTCTGGAGTTGTTTCTGTGAAGAGGAATCAGTATGCGGATTTTCAATGTCGTTACACTGAAAAGCTCGCCTCAGGATAGCTTTAGCCGCAGATTCTGTCTTGTACATCCCAACAGTTTCTTCGTTGTGGAGGATCTGTCTCTGCAGATTCGACATTTCTACAGTGTCGTGATCAATAATCCCAATTCTTCCTATAGATGGAATATGACTTATGTGAGTACAGGGAATGTCAGAAAGGAGACACCATACCTACGCCAGCAGCTGCAAGGTACTGGAGGGCAGGACAACCAATTCCTCCTGCTCCAACAACGACAACAGAAGCCTTTTGTAATTTGAGTTGTGCTGGATAATTCAGCGGTGGTACTACCTCACACATTTTGAGAGTCTCACCCGAAAGCCCGAAATTGTCCAATACCATTTGTCTACCATAGCGCTTGTAGTCATCTAGCTCCAGGGGCAAGGGATGAGTATTGTCCATATCACTGTGGGACGAAGTTTGAAATTTGAAGATTGGCTGGCGTTCGGTATTCAAGCTCAAGCGTCGTCACGTACACAATAAGTACACTATCACGCAACACCTCTGATGGCTATCAACTTATGCTGGACTTCGAAAGGGGCACGATAAGATAAAAAGAAGAAGATTCGCCATGGTTTACGTGGAAGATCCAGTTAAGATCCCTCTGGAATCCAGATTTTCCGAGATCCCTTGCGGACGTTGGGACGTGGGAACATTGTAACGGCAATATCCGTGGATAGGTGGCAGAACACACTGACTCCCGAACCTGACTCCACCCTTCGCATTCGTCGCCAATGCATTGGTAGTAACATCCTTCGCAGGAGCGGCTTATTAGACAGCTCTTAAACATACGACATGCACATCGAGCGTCGCGCCCGCGCTGACCGAAGGCGAACTGGGCTCAGGTTCCACGGACCGATCACATCGATGTCGGATGGAACGAGGCAGACGCATTGAACGAGAGCTGCGCAATGAGCGCGTGGCGCAGGGAGTAACCCACTCCCGCTCCGGGGGCGATTTTGACGCGGGAATGAGCAGCGAAAGCTGGGCGGGTGAGTCGAACGCGTCTTGTGTGAGGTACGGGTTGCGCGCAGGTGCCACGCACGATAGCGAAGCCGCCCGCGTGAGTGCGCAGAGGATCGCGGTGCTCTTCGCTCGTGCTCTTGCTCCCTGCGTCGGTGTCGGTGTCCTCGCCCAGCCCGTTACTTCGGCCTGACGCGCGGTCTTAGCTGGTCGCTTCTGGGTGGAGGTGGTGGTGGTTGCGGAATTTCAACCATATATTTGGCGATGGCCAGCCGTCCGCCGGAATCCTCCGGAACCTCGGACGTCTCGACATTAGGATTCCTACCAAACTCCAAGTGAGCTTCAAGCTTCAAGACTCCTGTCAGTGTCAAATTCTAATCGAATTCATTACTGACATCACCATGTCATAATTCACACAGATATACTATGTGATTTTGATGTGATTATCAAAAAAACGCCACAGCGCGAGTTCGTACAACTCTAGATTTGGGTCATTCATCTGATATTTTTATTGGCAAATCGTAATGGCCACATTTTCTATGGGGTGGGATTGTGAATAATTATATGCGACACGGTATTATTTGATGTCCATCCTTGGTCCACCCTCTCTGCGCTTGCTCTGCGTCGTGCTCTCCGAATTTGGCTCTCCCCACCCAATCTGGACCGAACTTAGCACCGGGGAGTGAAAAAGCGCGCTATAATATTGGGCGTTTCAAACCGCCGCTCGTTTCTTTATATTTGACGCTTAACCTGGACCACAACTTCCATCACACTTCGCTACCAAAAGCCATGGGTTATGAGCTCAACTTGAGACTAGACACACCAGTTGGAAGTGTTCCCCTTTCGGAGCCGTTCATCTCGGTCTATAGCAGCCAGACGATTGGCGAGCTGAAGAGCGATATCCAAGACATGAATGATATTCCATACAACGAACAGATACTTCTCTACTCGAGGTATATTCTTGAGGATTCGAGGACGCTCGAGTCTTATGGAATTCAGGACGGAAATAAGGTCCAGTTGAGTAAGCTGCCAATTTCCCTCTCAAATATTCGATCTCTGAAAATAACTCTCCCTGCTTGCCTGCGCTAGTTGTACGACGTCCTGGAAAGCTGCCAGTGATTTTTCATGTAAATGGCAAAGAAATCACCTTGCATCTACAGCTATCGGATAGTGTATTCAAGATCAAGCAGTTATTGGCAGCGAAAGGTTACACTGTGACTAGTCTGATGCTGGGTTCAGCACGGATTGACGACAATGCCACTGTCGAAAAGGCGAAGCTGATACCATTTTCTTCCGTCTACTGTAAATTTTCTCTGTTCAATCGTAGTATTTCAACTGATTTACCCTCTTTCATGCCGACTAGGCACGTAATGCATTTCTTCCAAGAGTATTTTGCAGGACTTAGACAAACGGCGGATACAGGAGAGATGGAATTAATGTGTAAAATATTACATAGAAAAATATCTGTGCGATTTGTTGTCGACCGTTGGCAGCTGCGTGAGCCGATGCATTTGGCATCCAAATTATCGCCTCCAAATTCAAAAATACATGGCAGCATTGCACTCTAATTAAAACTGTGGAGCATCTGTTATCGGTACGATAGCACCCATACAGTTTGTCAAGTAAATATTCGTAGACCGGCGATTCATTTTTCCTTGTACAATGCCTGACAAATACACTACTGAGAAATACATACTTGGGCAGTGGGAGTCTCGAAGTTCTTCCAGGAAGTGTCTGGGAAATACGGATCGTTATATAAAATGATTATCAAGCGGCTATCTACGTCTCATTCCTGGGGAGCAGTCACACAAGGAGCATAGTGTGTGTAGTATGGTGTGCAGTCGCACGATCGAGATTTGAATCCTACATAATCCTCTAGAACGTTCTTCCTTCAACGTTCACTGTGACGGCGAGGTCAAAGGTGAGGGAATTCGGACACCTTGTCGATTCCGTCATTTGTCAATGATGAGATAGTGAAATACTCTACCCTGCCGACTCGAATGTCCGAACACTGTGTCAATTTATCTGGCCAAAGACAAGCATGTTCTAGCTCCTCGTAGGACGCGCTCTTAATCAACTTGTACGATGCCCTTCTTCATCTTTCAATTTTCCGATTGTTGGTAGAATTGTCAAGCTGACTCCAATTATTTAGCACGCATCTTGGAAAATTTACATTGCATAGGGAAAACATATGTCTTTCAACGAAGTGAAGTAACTTTAACCACACTAGTACATTTATTCTCATTCAAACAAGCTAACAAAATGGCGAGGGCATCGTGCACATCGACGGCGATGCCATTAACCGTTCGAGGAGTCGACATCTGCATTATTTATCAGCAATAATTCAGGATTCAAAAAAGGAGACATACTGAATCTAATAATTGAATCCTCTATAATGTTGTTGGTAGCCAAACTGTTATTATACTTTGGAGCTCCTTGTATAAGAACGCCGTTCAAGGTTACAGTGTACTGATTACTTGGCATTCCGACACCACTCATGAAAGTGGAAAGAATATCCGTCCCCTTGACATATTTCTCTTCTCTGGTCGACGAACTTGGGCGGTAGAAATAAATCCGGTAATAGTTCAGGTCCTCTGCGACGGCCATAAAAAAGGCGTGAAAGTCAATGAGGAGAGTTAGTCATTCTAGAGATTGTAAGAGCTTACGGATGTCAAGAGTTGTTACACTCGGAAGAGGAGCGTTCCTGTCAGTGAGCTTGACGCTGCCCTGCCACAGGAGTTGCTTATTCAGAGGGAAATCCTTCTGGTCTTGAATGTCGGCCATAAGAGCTCCGACCGTTGTGTTACTGTTGACAGAAAAGACTGCGCCCTGCACAGAATATGTGTCTGGGCCCCGCGGGCTTAAAGTTATCGTAGACATTTCTCTACAAGAAATAGTATCAGGTCGCACAATGGTAGGTGTCGAGCGAAGTAGATACCTGTAACCTGCTTGCCGGAACTATGGTTTCGAAAGTGCTTGGATCCTATACTAGTTCACTTTATATCACCGGAGGAAAGTCAGGCATAATATACCTTCTGAAGGAAAATCTACACGATCTGCGATAGGAGTGCTCAGGGTGAACGACCTGTATTGGCCAAATCAAGTTGAAGAAACAGGTTCGTGTAATTATCTCTCAATTCAAATCGGTCTCAATTTTCGCCGATGCTATTATAAACCGCAGCTTCTATCACCAGACCAGGTCAAGCGCCCAAACCAGAATAATGAGCATAATTGACATCGTGTAAATATCAGGATCCCGACCCCAATCTTATCTTAGAACCCTGGATCTGGATGATAACGACGGGATTCCGTTGGAATTTGATTCGGGAGGTTGACACTAGATTTGACATGGGCCCTCCTTAACCCAAACTTGATCCCAACCTAGGCCACTTCTATCGCTCTAACCAATCAAGCCAAGAAAATGTCCCTGCAGTATTCTATACCCTTCGAGGGACAATTCTACGACTTGGGTCTTGAGGAAGTTGAACACCTGAAAACGCAAACCGGGCTAGACGATGATGATTCTCTGAAGGCTCATATCTTACAAGTCCAGCAGAAAGCGTATAATGTACATAGGTATCAGTCCATGCCCACATGCCAACTGTTTTATGACCGTTAATTTACAAATAGGAATACCCATATCCTTGTATATTATACTTCACCTTCGTCAAGTAAGTATGTCCCTTTGTAGAACTAATTATTCACGATTAATCGATCCGTACTAGATTTACAATTTCCCATATGCCTGTATATTCATCTATTATCGATTTGTGCCGTACCCGCCAGGATGCAATATTTGTAGAGTTTGGATGCTGTTGTGAGTGTAGTTCCATCACGCCATACCTTGTTTTCTCAGTAAAGATAAAATCACATTGCAGTAGGAAGTGATATCAGGAGAGTTGTGGCGGACGGCTGGCCTGCCCACCGTGTTATCGGCTCCGATATCCGGCAAGGTAATCCAGATATCATTCGTTCGCGCCAAAAAAATCGATACCATTTTGATTTTAGCATTCTGGGATTTTGGACACGAGCTTTACAAATCAACACCAGAGACGTTCGCCGCTACCTGCCTTGTGGGCGATGTCCTCGACCCTGTTTTTCTGCCTGTCGGGCAAATATCGACCAGGGCACCCGCTACACCCTGTCCTGATCTCCGTTCTTTGACGTCGTGCCTCCCTCTAGCGGGACGGGTGTCCGTAATATACGTCGCGCGATTTTTCCATCTCTTTGACGAAAAGAAGCAGCTGGACCTCGCTTTCAAATTGGCGGCCTTGTTGTCCCCAGAGCCTGGCTCTACTATATTCGGTACTCACATCGGTATTCCCGAACGTCCGCAGGAAACCAGTCCTAAATCTCCTTCGACGTTCTTCTGTCATTCGCCAGAGAGTTGGAGGGAGCTATGGGAAGACCAAGTATTCGCTGGACATTCTGTGAAAGTAGACGCGATGGTTTCTCTGGTGCCGGATAGATTTCAAAAGGCGGGTAATTCCCGAGAATATATTCTCGTATGGTCTGTTGTTAGGCTTTAGCTTTATGTATCGTTTATGTTTAGTCGGAAGTTCAGCAATTCAAGTTTTTATACGATGGGATACTGAATGAAAGAATTTGGAAAGAATGTTGAAAGAATGTCAAAAATATGTATCAGTGCATAGCCACAGGCTGAGCGTGACGTCAACATGGGGAAACAATTCATTTCCGGAGACGCGTCTCTTGATACTCAACTACTATGACCAGCGATCCCATGGCGGATAATCAAACAACGACCCGGTGGATTCCTTTGGAGAGCAACCCTGAAGTACGCTTGCCGCTCTTAAGCTTTTTGTTGACCGCCTATATCGTATCTATCTATCAGGTTTTCAATTCTGTAAGCCCAAGCTCTACAGCGCGGTCGTGGTTCTGAAATCGCGGCGATCAGTGGTCTCAAAAGGCCGGGCTTATCACCTCGAAAGCGCGCTTTGTTGACATATTTGGGCTGGACGACGAGGTGCGCACTGCGGAGCTTATGCTTCGTATCGTGTCTGACTGCGTTCTAGTTACTGGGGATGGTGCCGCAGCCGGTGAAGGCGGTCATCCTTCTTTTCCCAATAGACAAAGATAGCGAGGCAAAAAAGCGCGAAGAGGACGAATTCATCGAGAAGGAGGGGCTCCCCAAAGTCGAAAACACTATCTTCTTTGTGAAACAAACCGTACGCTCTATACCGATCTACGATTTTGAGACAGATTGGGAACGCATGCGGGACGATTGGGCTCATCCATGCACTTGCAAACGTGGGATCTCTGTTATAATTCATTTGCATCTGCTAACACGGCTGTATAGTCGAATGTATCATTCACCCCGGAGAGTGCGCTGCAGAAATTCATCATGGAATGCGAAGGTCAGATATGCCACTATAACATTAACACCCCCTTATCTCATCTTGTATAGACAAAACGCCGGCCAAGCGCGCCCAGGCGCTGGCCACCACGCCTTTGTTCGCCAACATCCACGCTGAAACCGCGAGCTCGGGCCAGACGGTCCCGCCGTCCAACCTGGACACTGACCTGCACTTCACCTGCTTCGTGCAAGCGCCCGATGCCGACATCAGAGGGGCGGCGCAGGGAGGATCTATCCCTGACGCTGCCAGAAATGATGAAAAGAGCACGGGCATGCGCATCATTGAGCTCGACGGGCGCAGGGTTGGCCCAGTTGACCGGGGCGAGTGCAAAGACTTGCTGACGGTGAGCCCCAACCACATTTCATAAAATTATTTCTAAGATTTGTATAATACAGGACGTGGCACAATTAGTCAAGACCCGATACATGTCGACGTCGACGAGCATTTACTTCAGTCTGATGGCCCTAACCGAGGGGGAAGATGATTTTTGAAAATATTCTCAAGATCTGTAGATAGTTCATGTACAGGCTGCGAACAAGAGTTAAAATCTGGCGGCCAGCCATTGCAAATAAAGGTCGCCTAACTAAGAGGCAACGATGAGCCTAAAGAAGATATTTCTAAGTACAACTGGTGACTGATCATGCGTTCCACCTCGGCAAACGAATGATCAGTCACCAGTTGGACTCAGAGATATATACATTAAGCACAAGCATAGGGTCTCCCAAGGATCAAGCAAATAACGCGCTCTCAAGACTGTAATCAGGCAATCGATTTCCCTTTCATCCTCCCGTTCTGCGACCCCCCGGGAATAGCTATCATCCCACTCTCCACCGGGATCCCAAGCTCCTTCAGTGCAGCGCGTCCGCGGTCTGCCCAGTATAAAAGCACTGCCGGGTTCTCGTACCACAACCCTGCTTTCGCGTTTTGCGGCTCAGCCGACGGCAACTGCGACACCGGCAGGCTCGCGGGCTCTGGGATGGGCGACGACAGCGGGACGCCCGTCGCGACCTGCTCTGCCTCGTCCGCCGCAGTGAACGCCGTCAATTGCGAGGACGGCGGCGGCGTGGGCAGCGCACTGGCACCCGCGTCGTCGTTTTCGGGCTCGGGGCCGCCAGAGGAGGAGGCGATAGACAGCTTGCGCCGCTTCGTGGGGTTCGCGGACTCGGTGGGCGATCCGTCGCGGCTTGGTGCGCCGTGCTTTGTGCCTTTGTTAATGTCGCTTGTGGTATCGGACTGAGCGGGCGCGGTCGGGATAAGGATGGGCGTGGCTTCGTCGGTAGTGGGCGTGGCCTCGGTAGTGGTGGGAGCGGTCTCAGTGGTGGCAGACGCGGTCTCAGTGGTGGCGGGTATGGTCTCAGTGGCGGCAGGTGCATCCGTGGGCAGTGCAGTGGTGAGGAGGCCGCCGCTACGCATCCAGCCGGCGACGTTACCCTCGTGCTTGATGCGGTCAAGTACGCCCACGACAGCCAAGAGGGTCTCGTCGTAGCGCAGCGGTGGCGGAGCAGATGTCTCCGTCATTGGAGGGGCTGCCTCCACCGACGCCGCTGGAACCTCCCCGCGCTTCTGCGCCTGGAGGGCACGCAGCCCCTCGAACGCCTCACGCTCCTTTTCCTCGCGCACCTGCCGCGCGGCATCCTTCTTCGCAAGGCGCTTGAGCTTGCGCCTCTGATTAGGCACGAACGCGCCGGGATCTGCGCTCTCGGTATCGGGGATGAGGGTGTCCTCAATAATGGACTCTCCCGGCTCGACCATCGCGCCATTGATCATGACCACCTCGCGGATGATGCGCCGCATGCCCGGTGCGGCCTCTACGTGTTCGTCGACCTCGCCTGCCTCGGCGTCGCTTGACGGTACGTGTGCCGAACCCCCTTTGGGCAGCGTGGCTTCCCAGTCGGCGACAATGAGGTCAAGATTACGGGTTGCCTGCAGGTACTCCTCGATGCAGAGGTGATTCCACGGCTGCAGGGCGGCCTTGGCGGGCGAGTCGTCAATGAGAATCGTGGTGAGGGCCGAGTGCTCAGTAGGCGGTGTGTTGGGTGGGGGGCTGCGTCTAGGAGAGGAAGAAGGGCTGGGCTTCTTTGGTGAGAACAACTCCGCCCATGGTTTCTCCAGATCTTTGAGGGTGATCGACTTTTTGTCTGTCGTGATATAGATGAAAAAAAATGTGAATGGAACTGCAGTGAGACGTACTATAGTCGTCCGCGGTGAGCCCAAGGGTGTCGCGAGCCCATATGCCCTTGAGTTCAGCCTTACGCGCGCCAAAGCATTGCTCTACCATATCTGCTACGCTATGCGGCTGCGCCGAACTCCACACCATCGTGTCTAGCCACTTCTTCGTCTCCTCGTGGAGCACATACGCCGCAAACGACGTGAGGTAGGGCCGCCGGTGCACGGTGCGCAGCGGCCTGAGCTGAGTCGGGTCCGCGTATGGGTCGCCCGTCGCGCGGGGGCTCCTCCCGCCGCGGCCCTGCCAGCGCTGGTGCGCCTGAGGCTGTGGCGCGCGGCGCTGGTGTGCACTCCGTAACAACAGCGACCCGTTGAGGTCGAGAACGATGAGTTTGCGCGCTGTGGTGGGGTCCGATACCGGCAGCGAGGGCTTGAGTGACACGGCGAGGTACTCTTCGCGCGGCTCCGTGCGACGGGGAGGGGTCGGGCGGCGCGAGGGGAGCAGCGGCGATGCGTCGCGGTAGATGTGAGGCTCGCGCGCCTGCGAGGCAAATCCACGCGTGTGTGCGGGATGCGCGGGCGAGCGTGAGCGCTGTGGTGCTGTGTACCCTGCATATTCGCCTTCAGCCGGCGGGCGTCGGTAGTCGCTGTACCCCCGCGTGTCGTACTCCCGATAGTCGTTGTAGCCGCGCGCATCGCGGTGATCTTGGGCATAAGGCTCCTGGCGGTAGTCTGCGTAGCCGCTGTAACTGCTAGGGGGATACTCCCGCGGCCCGCTCGCGTACTCGCTGTAGCTGGGGTACTCAGCGTAGCGCGCGTCGGGGCGAGCGTACCCCGCGTGATAGTCTCGCCACTGAGCGTCGTAGTCTTGCGATGCGTTCTGGATTGAACGGTGCTCCCTGTAGTATTCATCGTATCCTCTGTCCTGGCCTGTGCCCCACCGTCCGTCATACGCTTGATCATACCCCCACGATGCATCGTGGCCGTAGCCCTGCGACCGTTGGGGTGCGCGGTTTTCGTAAGACGCATAGTCCGATCGATATTGGGGGTACTCCTCGCCGTAATACCTGCCGTCTTGGCCCGCAGAGTAGCTTGAGCTGCTGGGCGCTTCTCGGCGGCCAGAATAGCCTTGCTGGTTGCTTCGACCCTGGCCGTGGCTCATTTTGAGTCCTGACCAGAGAGGCCTCTTAAACGGTAGGCGAAGCAGAAGAATTTTGGGAATTCGCAGAGCCGACGCGATCGAAGGAAAAATCAGTTGAAGAAGAGTGGGAGTAAAGTGAAAGGAGAGGTCTCCCAAAATATTGTCGGCAGTGTTGACCTAAATCACGTGATGCTTCCTTGTTTATTTCGTGACAGATTCCGAAAATTCTGGAAATTTTTACGAATTGCTTGCAAATTGCTTGCGATTGCTTCGCCACACCTAAAAATCAGTTGTAAAAGTCTCGAGAAGCGGTAGTGTCGATTAGTGTTTTCTTGAATTGAGACGCTGGGCCAACGCTGGGCTGGCTTTGAAGCATCCCATGTGAGTATCGGAATGTTCCGCAGAAATAGGCGCCGGGGATTTTTTAGCAAAGATCAAGCAAAGATTAACTTTTGCAAGATATAAATCGTGGAGCACATCAAGACTATTACGGTACCAGGTTTCCGACAGGGAAATATAAGACGAGGTCAATGGATATTATATGCATTTAGACTCCATGAGATAGAAATTTATATGTCTTATCCTCTACGTAACGATTACTCTGCAGCCCCTCCCTCGATTGTAGGACTCTCTTCATAGCCCTCAACCTTAATATCATTCAGGCCAAGCTCTTCGTTTTGTTCAAAGTCCCGATCGTACAGTTCAATAGTCATGTTGGGATCGGGGTCGGGGGCGTACAGGTTTTGAATGTACGAATTCGCGAGGGGGTCGTCGAGGATGATGGTGAACGGTCGTTCCGCATTTTTGACCTGGCGATATGAAGGTGAGAATATGGAAACAAAGAAGGGGGGTTGCTTTATAACGCACGGCCTTGAGACCAGTCAAAAAATCGGAATACGTTGCTCTCTCCTTCACTTCGGACGAATCACCGACGAACGCTTTCTCCGCTAGCTCGTCGTATATCTGATCGAGGATCCCCTCCACCGTTGTGAATCGACCGCCGAGAGTCCCGTTAGTAAGAACAAGATCAATCTCAGGAATTGTCATTCCTGCAGTTTCACTCTGCTCCAAGCGTTAATCGCAAAACTTTTCTAGGAAATCAGATTTGCTCGCCTTGAGGATATCGCGACTGAGATCCTCCCGGTCTTCACATTTGAGAATAATCCGCTTGCCCTGGGCTGATATCGCAGAGCCAGATTTGACTTCGTTGTCTCTGTAGCCGCAGAATTCGCAGTTCGTAGACATGATGAGGATGTCCTAATTCACAGTGAGAAAGATCTTGCTGGCTCGAATTAAATCGACAAACCTTGAAATAGGGAATGTTGACTTTCTTCATGTTGGTGTGAATCTGGTGCCCACAACTCGAGCAAACGCCAGGGAACGTAAACACTTCGTCGTCCGTGATTGGGTCGCCATTTGCGGGCTTTTGCTGGCTATCCAGCTCTTCCTCGTCCGCTGCGACGAGCCCCAGAGAGACATTCTGTTCAAGAGTGCGATGATAGGTGCGCATGTTCCATTTCGGGTCCGCCATGCTCTCCACAAACTCGATGAAGCTGTTCCCGGCGGGATCGTCGAGCTTGAGCGTGAACGGAGGCATGGGGAGCTCAAGATATGCTGCTTGGCCGACGGTTTTGAAAGCCCCCGTCTCGTCCACGTCGTCATCGTCCGGGTCGCCAAGTATAGGCTTCAACTTGTTGAGCAGCTCTTCAATTTTGGTGTACCCGTCCTCATCTTGAATCCGCCGCAAGGGTTGGTCTGTGCTTAGATCGGCAACGATATCGCGGATTAGTCCCTCCACCGTCGTTAATTGACCGCGGCCCGTTGGGGGGAGGGTAAGATCGAATTCGGGAATGCTGATTTCACAGGATCCTGAGCGAACTATCTGCCTATTCAGATCTGAGCGTTCGAGGACTTTCGTCGTGTACGTCATTCCCTCAGCTAGATAGTGAAATCAGCGCGGGTGAAGACGAATAACGCGACGAAAATTTGCATACGACGAATGGTTTCAGCGGACTGTATTTCGTTATTCTGTGCGCCACAATGTTCACATCTGAACGACATGACAATCACCTCCCTGAAGAAGGGGATCGACGTTAGCATGAGCCTGGTGACGCCCTACTATGTCTCAGCATTCAGCGAACCTGGGTAGTGTTGCAGGTGTAAGTACTCACCTGTTCATGGCATTTCATGCATAGGGACTCAATCTCTTGGATCACTTTCTCATCTGAATCGTCGACCTCCGTCTCGTCTTTGTGCTCGATGTCATCGGTTGACGATGCGATTTCGCCAATTTTAGGAAATAGATTCGTTGCGTTCGCCATTACCGTTTGAGACTTGAGTAATGGATGGTAAAAGTAGATCTATGGTTCGAAATATGGCGATCTGTAATCCGCGAATACACAGTCGTATGGATATGAGATATCTAGCTCTCAGAAGATGGACGCAGTGTTGAAGTCCGTTGAAGTGTTTTCCAGGTGCGAGTAGCCGTTGGAAAATTCCGGGCCGAAAAAGTCGTTGACTCGTCCGGGGTTTCCGGCCCGCTGCCGCCCGCTGCTATTTTTTCAACTGACAGTTTGCCTGCATCGCTCCTAGTACGACGTTCATCACGACATCATCCATGTACTCGGGAATTTCAAGTTGTTTTATGCCCCACTTCTAGTAAAGTTAAAGTAAGTGCCTGTGTTCTAACGAATTACAGTGCCTTCGTAAGTGTCTGCCTCTGACTTTATCCGATGACAAGTTACCAGCCTGCAAACTTGACCTGGTTTTCGTCCCGACTGCAGCGGCAAACTTCAACGTTCGAACGTTAATTTGACTTATCTTTACGGGGAAACGGGGCTGTCACCACTAACGCTGCAAGAGGAAGAATGGAAGTACTAGCTCCTGCTGAATCACTTTCATGTAGCGCTGTTCTCGAGTCTGAATGCCCGTCCTAATCCCGCGACCAGATGGAAGTCGGCCAAGCATCATTCAACCCGCTCTCCACGAACACTGCCCCATGCAAACGCCATTTGTGATCAAATATCTACCGAAATCGAAACATTTCGATTCCATTTACTTGAATGGAGCATCATCGTTCGACACAAAAATCCTGCCTTCATAAACGATGAGTTCATCAAAAGAAGTCAAAATCTCCAACAAGTCATTCGGCGAAGGAACTGGATCACTTCAGCTTGTTATTCGGGCTCACATTCATCTATAAGCATATGAAGGAACTACTATCCTTGTTTGGCAATGTTCGGGTTACTTTTGCCTCTAGGTCGCTTCCCTAAGCTATCACTTCGTCTGCCACCGTACAACGGAACCAAAAATCCGACGACATCCCTTCCAAAGCTGACCCGCATGGATTTAACGCGTACGTAAAGAGGCATGCGATCGGCCAGTGTGGCCGCTGGCGGCTGGCCATTTCGCGAGTCGATATCAAGAGGGACCAACGTGGTACTTGCCTGGATTTACCCCCTTCCATCCGCGCACTACGCGTCTCTTGGGCTTGCGTTTAAGCGGCTTGGCTTTCATTGACTTCGACTCCCCTCGCGCTTTTATACCATTTACCAAGATCAGACGAGGAAGACCGCCTCGCTCTCTCCATCTCGGCACAAAGTGCATTTACGCGATGAACATCTACACCCGTCTTTTCTGCACTCTTATTGCGGTAGCCCACGTTTCCGCCGGTGGGCAGACCGTGAAAGGCTTCTACCACCTTACGGAGTCAATCGTTGGCCGAGAATTCTACAACCATTTCACTTGGGAAGCAATTAAAGACCCAACGAACGGTCG
The DNA here is from genome assembly GCA_016801325.1 of Hypholoma fasciculare. NCBI lineage: Eukaryota > Fungi > Basidiomycota > Agaricomycetes > Agaricales > Strophariaceae > Hypholoma > Hypholoma fasciculare. Next base: position 55,625 of record JAEKIV010000084.1, on the reverse strand, counting down.
GGTGTTAGTGACACGTCTGTATCACAATTGACCTGGCTGACGAGAATATTTAGAAACTACGTCAACCAGAGTACATCCATCCAACAACACTTGACTCAAGCGACCTTCGACAGCTTTATACTCAGAGCTGACGATACGACTGTTCTGGACCCGGCAGGGCCTGGACGCAACTCTGTCAGGATATTGTCCAAAAGGAATTACACCACGCATGTCGCAGTGTGAGTTGTTATAAAGTCGGGCTCTACCCCCCTCCGCGAATTCTGGTCTATAATGGCATTTTCTTAGATTTGATGTTCGCCATATGCCACAAGGATGCGGGTGAGCACAAGTTTCCTGGGGGAAAGTCGACACGGCTGACCCGATGCTGTATTGAATCCTTCGATCGTATCGACAGAACGTGGCCCGCGATTTGGGAGACTCAAATAACTGACTGGCCAACTGGTGTACGTGATTATGAAAAATTCAATCCTTTTACTGATTTTCCGACGTCCCCGTATTATAGGGAGAAATTGATATTGTAGAAGGTGTCAATGACCAAAGTCCCAATGCAGCCACTCTTCATACAACTGAAGGTAGTACTATTTTTATTCACTATTTCAGATGTTGACTCAGTTTCGTTCAGGATGTACTATGCCGGACAATCGCGCCGAAACGGGGTATGTTATAGAATACCCCACCATCTCCTTAACATCCTGACTTGAAATCACATCTAGAACCGCTGGACAGAATGACTGTAATTACCTCGCAAACTCCAATACGGGATGTACAGTTAAGTTTCCCGGAGGACTTAATTATGGCCCTAACTTCAACGCTAATGGCGGTGGCTGGTACGTATTCACTTTCACGATTTGCCAGATCGTTGGTAATTACCCAGTGCCCATAGGTACGCTATGGAACGCACCAACGAGCATATAAGCGTCTGGTTCTGGCCCCGTGATGCATGGTATGTCCCCCTCGCGGTTCGCTTTGGATCGCCGGTTTTAACGACGAGTGCATGGGTAAGTATAATACTTTCCTTAATCGATGTCTTTTCTCTTGAATGCTCATATGTAATTAAATAGGGAGTCCCCGCCGCTTATTTTCCTAATACCATGTGTAATATCGCCAAATTTTTCGGGGTCCATCACATCGTCATCAACCTTACACTTTGTATGATCTGATATCAAGACCACCTTCTTCTGTGCTGATGTCGCATTTTTAGGCGGTGATTGGGCTGGTGGCGTGTACCCTCAGTCCGGCTGTCCTTTAACCTGCGTTGGTGAGCCTTAACCCCGGACGATATAGACGTATAAGAATTTGACGCGATTGATCCATCCTCTTTATAAAGATTATGTGAATAACAATCCGGCCGGCTTTTCCGGCGCTTATTTCGACTTCGCTTCTATCAGAGTATATGAACCGTGATAATTTACAAATGGTAAGAGCCCAGATTTAGACCTACAGTCACTCTGATCGAACAGCGCTTAGCATGCTCCTCGTCACAAGAATTATTTATGTTGTTTATAATTTTGAGCTCCGTTATGTAGTAACTATGTAGCAGTCAATGTTTCGCAATCGTTAGATAGGATTTGAGCACGGGGAAATTTCGGAACCGCGCAGATCTTCTTGAATGAGTAGAAAACGTCTTGAAACGTCTACAGTCAGTAGTGGCCGCGGAGTCGCGGTCTGCTGACATCCTTAGGGCAGATTTTTTGATGAAAAAGGCAAGAAAAAAGCATATTTGAAACAGCGCGTGCATATGCAGTTGTGAACTATGTTGAATTGTGCACATAACAATTGTATAGTTGCACGCGCGTTAACGTGGGATTCAGAAGGGCAGGCGCGGTGGCAGTGCTACGTCAGCCAATGCCTCCGAAAGCCGCCACCAGAGGTTGATCCGAGTCAAATCCGAGTCCCCGCACCCACCACCGCTTGCCAGCTCTTGAACTTGAAATACTTGGCTAAGTACGGATGGAATTCTCTTTCAATCATGCGCTGCATCTTTGAATGTTTCTAATCGAAAAGGGGATCAATAAATGGCGCATTTTATATTCAACACGTATACGAGTGCCCTTCGATATTGCTTGGACTGAATGCCACAGCTTACAGTATGCGATTGGGCCGCAACATCTACGCTTCGAAGAATACTACGCTCTCAGGTTTAACTCGAAGTATATTTCTGTTCTTCTTTGGACACTCTGGGAGGTGAGGTCGTGCCGGAATGTCCGGATTGCCGACGCAAATTTTGTCACCTGGACAGGTGATCCATGAGGAACGGATACCTTCAACATGGTCAGTGGCCGACTTATGTTATTCCTATGTTCTATTAATCTCTCTACGAAGTGCGATGTCGGCGGTATAGGGAGAAGAAGACACCCTACATCACGTAAATACGGGATGGCAGGCTTCGTCTTTCTGCAATCTTTTTGTCTTCGTGCACAATGAAAAATCTATCCACGACTCTTCCTTTGGGCGTACTATTATTGCTCACGAATCTCTCGCGTGTACTGGCTGCTCCCTATTTTCTCACAAGTAATATCGTCGGAAATAACTTTTATCGCGCGTTCCAATGGGAAAACATTTCTGATCCTACTCACGGCCGAGTGTAAGTGCACATGCTGTGACACCTTGCTGCTCCATTACTTATACGTACGCGCAGAAACTATGTGGACCAGGCTACGTCGAAGAAGGATAATCTCACATTTGCCTCCTTTGACTCGTTCATTTTGCGGACCGACTTCACGACCGTCCTCAATGCCACTGGGCCTGGGCGCAATTCGGTCAGGATCAGATCAGTGAAGACGTATACGACCCATGTGGCCGTGTAAGTGTCGAAGCCTCATAGTCCTCTTGAAGATTTCTAATCCGATTTCTGTTAGCTTTGATGTAAGACATATGCCACAAGGTTGCAGGTATGCATCGTTTTTAATTACAGGGGACAGTCTAGTGACTTCGATTCATGTGCAGTACCTGGCCAGCGATATGGGAAACCAAAGAGAGTGACTGGCCGGCTGGGGTACGTACACAGCGAAATGATATGTTATACGACGATGACGAACCTTCAATATAGGGTGAGATCGACATAGTCGAAGGTGTCAATGACCAAGTGCCAAATGCAGCTACACTACATACCACTACTGGTAAGAACTGCAGTATCCTTTTCAAGTCAGCCTATTTTCTGACCATTACGTCGGCAGGTTGCACGATGCCTCAAACTCGCAATGAAACCGGGTAAGAGATTTCTTTTGGCTATGATCATGTGTCGATACTAAAATAATCCATGTGCCTCTTACATTTTCTACAGTACCCCAACGCAGCTCGATTGTGATACTTCCGTAAACGGGAATGCAGGGTGTGGCGTCCACTTCCCTACAGCGAATAGCTATGGTCCCCCATTTAACGCAGCCGGAGGCGGATGGCAAGTTAAATACTTTCAGAGATGGCGTGTCTGAGCTGAATTCCTGGGAATCAGGTACGCCGTTGAGCGCACAAATACCCATATCAACGTTTGGTTTTGGTCAAGGAAAGACCCCTCGGTACCTCTTGAAGTAAAATTCGGCGCTGCACTGGTGGATACAAGCAGATGGGTGGGTATAAGTTCTTGTACTATAAATTATTTTTCTACAATTCAAATGCAGGGCTTACCCTCTGCATCATTTCCCGACACATCTTGCAACATTCCAGACTTCTTCCAGGAAAACAACATCATAATCAACCTCACTCTTTGTGCGCATTCTTTATTTTTTTTCCAGTGAACTTCTGGCATATTGATAATTGGAATTCCAGGTGGTGACTGGGCTGGCGCCGTATATACACAGAATGGATGCCCAGGCACATGTACTGGTAGGTCTTCGAATCGTTCGCAGCCTCTACACATTGGCTGGAAACTGAGTATTTTTCTGGTAGATTATGTCGATAATAATCCCGCTGCCTTCCAGGAGGCCTACTTCGACTTTGCTGCAGTGCGAGTGTACCAATGAGCGCATGTTACAGCTGAAAATTGTATACTTTGAAGAATTATTGAATTGACGACGTATACATTATTGAGGCATAATCTGACCCGTGTTACACCTCTTCTGTATGAACCAGGATGCTCCAGCTCTACGCTGAATTGCAACAGTGCATCGCTGAGATGATGAAACTTTGCCGACGGTCCGTCCTGCGCTCATATTAACAATCAAAGTGGATTCTCACACGTGGAGGTACCCTGGATGCACTGCAGTGCCTGGGTGCACATGTGTGGCGTGAGTACGTTGAAAGCGGTGATAGGAGGCCGTGATATGTGCGATTACGTCTATACGGGCGCCTATCTTAATTAGGCCCGCTGATGCCATGTCCCAAGCATGCACGCGCCGCTACAATTGTTACTTTTGACAAACACATATACTAGTATGGGCCTAGTCACAGAGGTTTATTTTCTTGTAATATGCCCAATATTCCGTGGAGCCCGCGGACTGACAAGGTGCGCAGGAACCGCCGCAATGCGGACGTCCGTGAGTGTGTGATCCTGTACGGCGTTGAGCAATCGTTCGGTTCCTTTTTTCATTCCATCCCCTCTACATTTGAACTTATGCAGACCTATACCCGCGGACTTGTCCTACAGTAATTCGCTATTTAAGTCGATAGTATTTAACATCCCGTATTCGTCAATGGCCATGCGCTTGCGTGCACGTTGGCGCAGTCAATAGCTTACTTCGATGGATGGGATATAATTTAATCTTGAGATGGACCATGTGGCTTACAATTAAACGGGGACGGGTATTTTTGAGCTTTTCATGGTTCACGAGGAGGGAAAATGAAGAAACCCATGACCAGCTATGACCATTTCCAAATTAGAATAGATAAAGATTCCGCTGCGCAGTCCCAAAGTTTGAATAATCCATACTTGGTTTCATGTTTATCTGAGCACACTGTCGTGGTGATGAAAGCTATCTATACATGTCCACGAGACTACATGAAGTATGCGAAGTTCAAGCGAATGATTACATAGCATAGCACAAGTTTCTTATACACTGTATTTCAACACGGCAAGAAATCATAATTTGCTCAAAAAAAATTTAACATTCACCTAGATTTTTTTTTCTCTCTTTTTCTTTTTTGCTTCCGCTTGTCTCCTTTAAATTTTTACTTCCTTCATTTTTGCTGGGACTCGTTGGCATGTCGACGCCGACCTCGATCATTGTGAGGAGCGTGAGACATGTGGCTGTGCCGCCAGCTGAAATTCGATGCCACTGTGTCTCTCAAAGTTTCCATATCTGTCTGCTTTCCATTTCTCAGCTCCTCCCGAATCATACCTACGACCTATGCTTGTCCCCGTGTGCGCAATGGAAACTCCGTTATCATATCAGAATCCCTGTGAGCTATCAGCTGCACCGAAGTTCGCGTTGAGCGCTGCAGCTGCAGAACTTTATCCCGATGGATGCAACTGACCGATGATCTCTGCACGCGTACACGCACACGCTCGATGCTGCTTCCCCCATCGCGATTGATACGACCTTGATTGTGATGAAGCTCTTATCCTTGTCTGTCTTGTCCAAGTGTTGTCGAATGTTTCTCGGAACATGGCCAGAGCATTTGGACCAGGCGATCCAGCGGGCCATCCCAAAAGGGATCAGCTGAACGGGTCATCCATGAGGCATAAAAAAAAGATGCCTTCGAACAGGTCAGCAATCAAGTCATGTTATGCTTATTTGCAGTATTTTTATCTCTGCGATGTTGCTACGCTGCGCTGACCGCAATTTTTTTTTAACGCAATTTTTTTTAACGATCAGGAAATAAAGATCCCAAAAGGTTAAATAGAGGTGAGCGAAGCGTTATTTTCTAACAAGTCCCAGATATTCACGCCATGAAGACCTTCACAGCTCTCCAAGCATCACTCTCCTTGCTCTCTTCTGTCTCGACTGCATTCGCTGCTTCCTACTCGCTTTCAAGTAACATCGTCGGCTCTGAATTCTACAGTGCCTTTTCATGGGAGAACATCGCGGATCCCACGGCCGGTCGAGTGTATGCGATCCCGTTCTTCCGTTAATGTGCTATTCGTTAACGTAACTTCTTTCTCGTAGGACTTATGTGGACCAAGCCACCTCAAAGAGTCAAAATTTGACATACGCGTCCTCTGACACTTTCATCATGCGTCCCGATTTCACCACAGTCCTCAGTGCCAGTGGACCCGGGCGCAACTCTGTCAGGATCAAATCCGTGGACACATATACAACCCATGTTGCGGTGTAAGCGCACTACGTTGCTATTAATCCATCGAGAAACAGCATCTGATATGCTTCATTTCAGATTTGATGTGCGACACATGCCCCAAGGCTGTGGGTAAGTCGTCAATCCCCTCCCCTTTCGCTGTTCTTGTACTGACGTCGATTGATAGCACATGGCCAGCGATTTGGGAAACTAAAGAAAGTGACTGGCCAGCAGGGGTACGTAATAGATGACTTCATCTGCATGCGCTGCAGTCCTAACCATTTTGGTGCTTTCTTCCAATAATAGGGCGAGATTGATATTGTCGAAGGTGTGAACGACCAATCCCCTAATGCAGCTACCTTGCATACATCTCCTGGTGAGTGATACCTCGAGCGCTGCCCGATTGACTATTTCTGACTAACTTTCCAATATAGGCTGTAGCATGCCCGCATCCCGCACCGAAACTGGCACCCCAACGCAACAGGATTGCGACACTGCCGTGAACGGAAATGCCGGATGCGGCGTGAAGTTCGCCACTACAAATAGCTATGGCCCTTCCTTCAACTCTGACGGAGGCGGATGGTAAGTCCGGCCACACTTTTCGCTATGTACCCTAGCTCATTTTGAGATGCAGGTTTGCCATCGAGCGGACGAACTCCTACATCAACGTGTGGTTCTGGTCAAGAAACGGTGGTACCGTGCCTTCGGACGTCTCAGGTGGCACTTCGACAGTGAACACGGGCAACTGGGTATGTCTCTTTTTTTTAGCACTACGGAAAACAGATATTGAGATCGCATTCTAGGGCACACCCGCAGCCGCGTTCCCCGACACATCTTGCAATATCCCGGAATTCTTCCAAGAGCATAACATCATCGTCAACATTGATCTTTGCGGTGCCTGGGCGGGCTCCGTATTCGGACAGGACGGCTGCTCCGGTACATGTGATGGTAAGTTCCAGGAAGCCGTGTATGACCAGACGTGAACCTTACGACATCTTCAGACTACGTCAACAACAACCCCTCTGCTTTCCAAAATGCCTACTTCGACTTTGCGGCGATCCGAGTATACCAATAGAGTTTGATACATCGCCCGGAATTGTTTATACCCCTTCACGACGCTCATGATTTCGATTTCGACTTCGATTTATGTTTATGCCTGCTTGTAAACCGGATGTAGCCCTGGAGGTGATTTGTATTTTGTATTACTACAACAAATGGAATGCCCTGATATCAACCCACACTTCGTGCTATATCAGCTACAGCCATCACCGATCGGATTCCTTGATCCCCGCAGCCAGCCACTCGACAGCTTTCGAAGTCAAGGGCGTCAATTGATCCAGGGGCACCCCGGCCATGAAGTCAAGAATAGGATCGTCGTGCAACCCCCCCGGCTGAAGGATAAAAGTATATTGTGACTTGTGTTTAGTGAGGATGTCCGAGAACTGCAAGATATCGTCCCGCATCAATTCTTCCTCGCCAGCAGTCACCAAGATGCGCTCTACGACAGAGTCCAAGCCTTCGAACCAGCCGTCCGGGGCATATATAGGCTCGGCGTAGGCCCGCTGCTCAGCAGGGACGGAGGCCATGAACATACCGCCCGCGCCACCGAGGCCGGAGCAGGTCGCCATGTCTTCAGATGCCTCGTTGACCATGGACGGCGAGGAGGAGACCAGGGACACCCATGGGGACATCAGGTAGACGCCCTTGATCGGTCCTTTGGGCGCTATTATTGGCCGGACGGTGTCGAGGGGGTGGAGTATGTGGGAGAGGAGGCCTGTGAGCAGGTTTGCGCCCGCGGAGTCGCCAACCAGATGGAGATTGCTAGGGTCCACCCCGGATGCGAGTATGTGCTCTGTGGCGAGCATAGCCTGGTGAATTTGGGCGGGGAACACGGCAGTGGGGAGAAGTGCTAAAATGGAATCTCAGACACACAAATTATAGAGAATATTGGGGGACTTGAAGACGCACTGTAACCAAGAATAGCAATTCCAACATCACACCCGTTCTTGTTCAATTCTTTCTGGATGTGGTGCAGGAATGACAGCCCAGCAGGGAGAATAGGTGCGAAATACGCGCCACCTGGGCTTACGGAAACTTACAGTGAGCCTGATTCTCCAAGATACGCAAAAGAAAACGCACCGGGAAAGTACAAGACGACACGAGCGGTTCTTTTCGGTCCTATCCACATGATTGAAGTATCGTGCGAGAGAGTCTCGACGGTGATAGGCAGCGAATTTGCTGATGCCCAAGTCTTGTATGCGTCCACGGAGTTTGGGATCATGTACTGCATCGTCCCGATGTCGGGTACCTGGTCGCTCATCCATCTCATCAACGCCGCGTGCGTTGTTCGCCTGAACGAGTTTCTGCGGAAGAGAAAGCTTCTGGTGTATATCCATAGAACAGCAAGCGCTGGAAGATTATGTGGTCAGAGTACGTTTCGCAGTAGGAACGTGCAGCCGAGGAGAAGACGTACGCATGCGTGCCAGAACAGTCGTTAAGCGCAGCAGTCCACCCCACGACACGTCGGCGTATTTCTTTTGCTCAATTCTTGCATTTGAGGACGCCATTTTGGGAGGGTACTTTTCTTCTGTTAGGAGAGTTCTGTATATTTCTGGTCTGTTGGTCTGGCCGCAGGCAGTATACGGTTGGGTGGCACACTGGGAAGAAATAGCGCTGGGAATCCGGATTTGTCGGCTTGAACTGGGGGCTGAAACGATGATTCTATTGTTAGACTAAAAGTCTTTTTTAGGAGGAAAAAACATACATGGTGTACGCGCTTTCTAAGACGTTTTTATCGACGAAATCTCTTGTTGAAATGCCCGTGCTTCAAGGCAATGTAGATCAATTGAGCCCAGATATACTTATGGGTGCACTGATCCGCTGGACACTGGACTCGCAAGAAGACCTGGGGCGCCGTTCGTGTTGAGTCATATTCAAGTGTTTCGCAGCTCGCTAGCTTACTACCAGCGGCCGGGTGATCTTAGTTTCAACTCAAAATAACGGAGAAAACTGACTCACAACATTCCAAAGCGTCTGAATCTGTGGTACCCGAATGAGATTGACAGTCTGTGTCAGCGTAGGCAAGTTCTTGTTCTTTCATTTGAGCACATAACAGATTTTCCAACCGAGTTCAGACAGTTTTGATCTGCGTCGAAGGACGACGAGTCTGGAAATTGCATGATGAGTGGATAACGATTCGGAGACGATGGACGTCGGGGTCAGCGTTGTCGGGCCGGGCCTGCGCCAAGAGAACGCGCCAACTTTCCCACGTACAGGTAATGCCGTTTTTTTGGGCGCCGCGTTCCGCGACTTTCCTACGTATCCTCTTGTTCCACCACAGCTCTAAAAGTAATTCCCCTACTCCTCAAAAACTATGGCCGCTTTCCTTCGACGATTCACCACATCCGCATCGGCGGGCAAAACAATGTACTTCACTCTTGCTGCTGCTTCGGCACTTCCGGTGTACGCTGTACTGAACGAGAATTCTTCCCCTGTTACGGCGCCACCCAAATCTAGGGCGAACGTATTCGTATGTCTGCTCTTGCTTTTCACCGGGAAAGTAACTCACTGAACGTCTATCCATCTACCTTGGTGCCATTTCTACCGATATACGATGCTGTCTCGTCCATATGGGACATCCGTGGCATATTGAAACACATAGTTCGACGTTGCCATTGACGCGAAACCGTCCGGACGCATTGTATTCAAGCTCTTCGACGAGACGGTCCCCAAAACGGCAGCCAACTTCCGCGAGCTAGCTACGGGCCAACACGGGTTTGGCTACGGCGGAAGTGTATTCCACCGCGTCATTCCCAACGTACGTCTACCTCGTAGTGTCTCACTGTCACTGAATCAAAATCCCTTCGCTATAGTTCATGCTCCAAGGTGGAGACTTTACCAACCATAACGGCACCGGCGGAAAGTCTATCTATGGTCCTCGTTTCCCAGGTGGGTAATTTTTTCGTAATGTGGTGCCCAACGAGTCTCCTCTTGCTCCCTAAGAGGCCAGTTCCTTTCTGAACCTTCTCATTCTATAGACGAGAACTTTGAACACAAGCACACCACTTCCGGCCTGCTCTCCATGGCCAATGCTGGACGTAACACTAATGGCTCCCAGTTTTTCATCACCACTGTTGCCACCCCATGGGTACGCAATTTCGCAGTTATATTGCCTGCTTGAGCTTACGTTCACGGTTAATAGCTGGACGGCAAACACGTTGTCTTCGGCAAGGTTGTTGAGGGCATGGAAGTCGTACAGGCAATTGAAGAGGTAGGAACTCCCAGCGGGACCCCCACGAAGAAGGTCACTATCACCTCTTCCGGAATAGTAGAGTAATGGATTGATACTGGTAATAATGCGGTGTTGCGAGTTTAATTTTAGCAGGTTCTTGCTGGAGTACGTTACTATGTCCAGGATGCTAGTCGCTCGCAAGGTTGCATCAAGGACTTTCTAATCCAACAATAATTTTATCGGAACAGTGGAACCTTCTGATGAACACATCAAATTTTTGGCTATAGCATTGGCTGTCGCTTCAGCTACATAAACGTCACAACTGACCAAAAAAAATCTATTGGCGACCGGCAAAATTAGACTGCAGGCGAAAGCGTCAATATTCAGGATTCTGTGTGCAGAAAAGATTTTTTGAGATATGGCGCATGCTGGACTGACGGAAAATATACAAGTCGTTTAGAACCACTTGAGAAACACTTGAAAGTGTGACAACTGCTTCTCGAGAAACGCGTCCAGGTCACTCCACGTGTTAACGCGCCCGCGGCCACAGTGACAATTCATCAAAACATTACAGCCTCACGTTTACTACTTGACATTACTTATTACCTCGTCGCCCACAACCTCTACATTTGAACTTCTCGCGTTTCGACCTTTGAAATGGACCCCGCTCTCATATCCGCCAGCCGGGTGTCTCCCAGAAAATCTATGCCCGCAAAGCACGAGCTCCCATTTTGCGCGACGTGCAAGAAAGTCACCATCAACCCCGGATCTTTCAAGAACTGCGCTAGTTGCCGCGAGGTGAACAGGAGGAAGTCACAACTCGCCGCACAGCGCAAGCGCGAGAGGGCACGGCGGGTCTCGGACGTTACCACCTTTGCAGGCCTCCCCCACAGCGATGACAGCGATGACACCGTGACACCGCCGCCGCCAAATCCAATGCATCCAGCGGCGAAGGAGAACAAGTCTGTAGCGAGCGCAGCGCTGGCTAAGAAGCTCTTGACGACGCCGCTTCGCGAACTTGAGGGCGATGAGAAGCGGGTCGCGCTGGCCCAGCTGAAGAACCGCTTGAACGCCACGCTTGCGCAGAGGGGCGCGAGGCTTGCAGCGGCGCAGGTGGCGAGTAGCCCCAGCAAGGTGTGTCTGGAGTCTGGGCGTTGGTTTTAAGCGGATGATGGGCTGCTTACTTATCGCCTCCGGCAGAGTGTCGACGGCATACAGTACCAGACGGCCTCGGCGATGTACGACGCACTCAAGCGGCGCATGCTTGTGCAGAAGAAGCTGAAGTTCCTCGGGTACCACGCGATCGTCGCGGTGTCGACTATCTCCCACGCGCAGCGCGTCCAGATGGTCGCGAACGACCTGCGCAAGATCGCCCGTCTCTCCTTCGAGTGCGTCTTTCTGCCACTTGCTCAGTTCGCTGGCTAATCGTTCGCTGGCTAATCATATATTTGTAGACACACAAAAGGGCTTGAATCGCACGACTTCCGCACGATGGCGCGAACACTCACCTTCCAGTGCACATGCCTCGGCTACGAGCAGGTGAAGCCGACGCTGATGGGCAACGCGGGCGACCTCATCAAGATGGCGCGAATGACTTCCGGGGTCATCACACCGCGTATATGCGGCGGCAAAATCGTCGTGACGGCCGGCAACGACGAGACACATCCGTTGAACGTCCTGGGACAGCGGGTCGTCGTTTGCGTGCACCACGACTAGTCAGTCTGCGCGCGTCACAGCCCGATTCGTTATTGTGCTTTACTCTTGGTCCATCCTATTCCTACTTTACACATATACTAATTCTGTTTACTTGCTCACTTTTTTAGTTGTATATAGATATGTGTACACTTGCTCGCAATCGCCTTGAAGATTCGGAATGCAGTATAATTTTTGTCACTCTGTACATAATAAATTGCGGCCAGCCGTTCTGGGAAAATGGCCTTGTAAATTCAAATACAATCCCAGTTACATTCAATCTATCGAAAAATGTTCTGGTAAGTAGTGGTAAGACATCCAGCCAAATCCGAATACGACTAGGGCACTTATTATGTGGCTCTCAATAGCAAGAGGTTTCGCGGTTAAGTTTCTCCGAAGGAAATTCTAATGAATATCTCGTAGAAATTATTGATGAATCAGTTTCTATTTAAGCCGCATACATCTGACTTGTAAATTCACCGGCAGCACTGAGAGACCAAGGCCAGCGGACGCGGTAGTAACTCCTCAGTCCACTGCCAATAAGTTAAGTATCTACCAAAAATACATACCTGAGACGATTCACCCTAAACCTCACTGGTTAGATTCAATAAACCGATACCAGACCCTTATGGATACTCAAAACTCTGGACCAGCATTGTTGTGCGAATACTCAGCGCTTACTGCGTGAGCGCTTAGCATTTATTAGGAAGGCCAATGACGTGAGATCGTCTAATTTTAGACATGCCGAGCCGCAATCTAATCTTTGCCACTGTGCCTTTAATAGACCTGTATCCAAGTGCAATGAGTAGGGAGTTGCTCACAGAGCAGACGGGAATATGCTGCTCAATTCCCAAATTATCAATTCGGCATAGAATGTATTTTAAAATAGTACCCAAGGTCAATCTCGACTCCTTCTCTCTTTACCTCTTTCAATAATCTCTCAACGAGGTATATATAATACTTGCCTTTGATGGCCTTCTTAAACCCGTTACAGGTGATCCCTCCACCCAACCATATGTTTATCGTATCATTGCAAGGTACGCAAGACCGTCGTTTAACTTCAATGCCGATGTCGTCGACTTTTCGCAGAAGAACACGGTCTTGGAAGCGGCCCTGCTCAAGGGAACGCTAAATCTGCAACAAGCATGTGGAACACTATTCGCAAGTTCCGCCCATAGCTGCTGAATTACGTGTTATATTCCTTGACATATTACAAAGCAGCCTATGTAGTCCCAAGATTATTACCGAGCACTCCACAGTGATTTATAGCTTTCATACGCGGCGCAGGACGAATTCTTGCTAACGTTGCGCGAATCTAGAAGCTACGGAATTGCAGGTATGAGACGAAAATTCAGGTCGTTTATTCTAGACAAGAATTCCACTTTCCGATGCGCCGGCGTCGGCTATAATGGAGTAAAATTGGGTAAGTACGAAAGGCATGAGCGCGGACGACCTGATCAAAATAGCACGGCTCTCGTCCGTCGGGTCATTGCACCGCGTATGTACATGCGACGGCAAAGTCAATCCGAATACCGTTCGAGACGGGTCATGCCGTCTGGGAAATTGGGAGCTCCGAATTCCTGTTGAAGCTGTGCACAGCTTGATGAGCGTATTTGGGTGGTTGTACTATCCTAATACACTCCGTTGCTCCATTTTATGTTGATAATTATACGCAGTGGTTCTTTACTTAGGTGCCTGATTGAAACGTTCGGACTTTCCTTCAGAAAAGTAGGTTGCACACAACAACGTTGAGCATATTCTCCGCCGAATGATTCCGGAAGCCAAGTGCCATTTAGAACTGGTTGGTGTGCATTGTCTGACAGCCTAATAGTATTGGCGACACAAACGGAACAAATTGACAGCCTAGGCCTATACATGCAAAGGGATTTTATCTATGCAGTCCTGAATATCTCGGAGTGTGTTGATTTTGTTATAATTCAGTCTCCCGCAATTTCGACATTTCGCGTTCCAGCAAGCAATTGCCTCCGGCCATTCTTCCATTTCCAATCCACACAACGTGTCTCCCAGCGGTCGCCTATCCATCTCTATATACATCCGTACCTTCAGCTCCCGCCAATTGTGGTTGGTTGTCTCCTCGCCACAACCCGGGCACAGATATCCCGCGGCGTTCCCAGCACCAAAGTAGGAATCACCGTCGATCAAGCGCTTGAACCCATCCCGCCGGGAACGATGTAGGCGCATGAGCGCCATCAAATGCCGGCTGGAAATACGCTCGAGCGCTGGGCGGTATTCTTCGTCGTACAGGTCGAGGCTGAGCGTCTCCGTAGACGCCATTCGGGCCTCGTCGTCCCAGCCTAGCCGCGTCGCAATCGCGTACAGGCGCAGTGGGTCGGCAAGAAACATAGGCGCCGTTATTCCACTGCGGATTATAGAGAGCGGCCCAGGGGCATCCCAGCGCTGTGCGAGAGCCGCGGCGTCGTCGACATCGTCGATGGAGTCCCAGGTGCCGGTGTGCAGGCCGCAGAGCATGCAGAGCACCTTCGAAAGAATCTTGTCCTTCTCGACGACTTCGATGGGGGCGAGCCTGTCGGTGCTGTCCCCGGGCCCGTAGGGCGGGGTGTACCCTGCAAGATGGCTGCGGAAGAAGCCACAGGTGTTGCGCAGCGTAAAATGGGGTACTCGGTACGCGGTGTCGTCTGAGGAGACCAAAATTATGTCGGCCTCCGGAGAGTTGAACTGGGGGTGGTAAGAGCGCTGGTCTCGTTCTGGGGACCTGGTCGACAACATGGTGTTGTATAGTTAAGAGGTGTTCACACTATTCCCCGGATATAGCGTATATATCAAATGCCCCTGTTTGCTCAATCTATTTAAATGGGACGAGGGCCTTGCTTTAACAACGTGTGCATTGCTTGCAATAGTAAAGTTCTCACTTTACACTTCTTGGCGTTGTCCACGAAGCGCCGCAATCAATTGAACTTGCGGATATTGGGCATTGCTAACGGTATACTTACCGCAAGTACGCCATATCCGACCTTTTTTTGACGGCTAATCGACAATCACACTCGCCACTGACATCACAGTATATTTAGTGAGAGATTGAGACAGTGAGTAATTAGCAAGTGCCCGAGAAGAGAGTACACGATAGAGCAGACGCCACCGAACCAGTGAGATGTGCTTCCGCGGCACCCTTCGCTTGTAAAAGAAGTCAACGACAAAATTGACAGGCCCCGCAACCCAGAGCGTATATCACGCAGCAGCCATCACTTCGGCCTCGCTCGCAGAAAGAGTCTTCTCTGCTCTCGAGTCCCAAATTGAAAATGGATCCGTGATGGAAAGCGCAGCATGGAACTCACAGCCAGGAAATCTCCCACAGGCGATGCTTTTCCTGGCCTCATTGTGAGCCGCTCGCGTACGCCGATAGTGAGGCCTATCTTTTGGCCCTGGAAAACCTTCCCAGCTGTGCTGATGAGGGCGTTGACGGAGATTTTTACTTTGATGATGTCGAGTCTCACCCAAGAGCGTGCGAGCGACGGAAACGGGCCCGTCGGCCTGGGCTTTGCGGCCGTCTTGTTTACTCTGGTGCGCGCACAATTTACCACATTTATGGCTCGCCAACGCACTTTAACTCGATCGCATACCACATGGGCGCCTCAGGTTTTTCCTAGACGAGGTCCTACTTTCCCAGGAAAAACTGGTATATCTGCTCTACCTTTGTCTTCTTGACAAACATTGAGAAGAGTGAGGGGAACGAGGTTGCCGCGAGAAGCTGTGGATCACAATCATCACCGTAAGCGCGATATTTGAGATGAGTCAGAGATGACTCCATAAATTTGATGGACTTACACTTTGTCAGTTCGGGGACGGGAGATCAAGGGAGGCCGTTGGACTGCTTCATGGTAAGTTATGATGCATGTCCGGTGACCGCCCACCTCTGACAAGATTTGCTCATTCATTGCCTAGCCCAAGAGAGAGCCTCCTTCACCAGAAACACTTTGCATTCCCGGTGAGAGCCCGAAGACTCCGAAGCAGCGGCTTAATTACCGGCGCAAGTACGATATTATTTCGCAGATGTCAGACTCTACAAATATTCCCAAGAGATTGATCGTCTCGATAGTATATATAGCCCCAAAGCAGCCCGAGGTGTAGATCGGGACCAGGTCGTCGTGGCCAGCAGTGGTTGGCGGGGAACTGGATGTGAAGGGTTATCGGCCACGATGCAGGAGAAATTCCTATGAATTGTTCTGCCGCTTCGATTTGTCGTAACATTCCAGTGTGACGCTCGCTAGAAAGCCCGCAGTGCACTGCTCTTTCTCGATCCAGTATTCCATGAGACTGGGCAAGTCCTGGGGGCCGCCTTCTCCCTGGGCGACAAGCTGCATTCGTGCGCCTTCAGACCGTGACGTTGGCTGAAAGACAAATGATGCATCAAGGTCGTATATAGAGGTCACTCGGACCTGCCCATTGGGGTAAAATGCAAGCTTGAGACCAAGAATAGAGGCGATCGCTTCGCGGAACTCTGCGCTTTTCGAAGTGAAGACCTAAAGCATATCAAATCAGCCCCTGTTGACAGCCTGATACGGCAGAAGGTTTGATAGCGCGCGCACATACCTGCTGGAGCCTCAGAAGGCGTTTCTCTTTTTGCTTCACTGTCTCTTCCAATTCCTGCCTTTCTCTGTTCACAAGTTCCCAGCTTTCGCGAGGGACGAGGTCCTCCCTGTCGTCCGTGGTATCAATGCGGGCCCCGCTCTCTTCCAGCTCCTTTAGTCGGTTCATCAGAGCCTCGTTCTCGCCCTTCAATCGGTCCATGGCAGCCTGCCGAAGATCAAACCATTGCTGTTCAGGGTTATCCTGCATAGAGAGAATGCGCACGCCAGGGGGAACGTGTCGGCCACCGGCAATTTCCCCTCGCAGCTCGAATAATGCTTGTTCTAGTTCGTCGATCTTATCGGTATTCTGTTTTGCTTCTGCTTGGACGTCATTGAACTCTAAAAACCAAAAAAGTAAGTAATTTTGCAGGGAAGAACAGGCAAAGGGTAAACACCTTTCTGAAGAGCAAGCTTCTCAAGGCGCTCTTTCTCGACCTCCGCCGAGAGTTCCGAGTGGGCCCCAGGGTCGAGCCCCCCACCTAGAGCGTCGACTTCCTGCATGAGCCTCGTGTTTGCTTCTTTGTATTCAAGAAGTACAGTCTCTAGTTGGCGGATTCGCTCCACCTTAGCCACATCGACATGGGTGTCGGTTTGTACTTCCTCTGCATTGTAACTTGCCTGGAAAAAGTCAGCAGCGGTAGATATAATATAGTACCAACTCACCACAAGAGCTTGTAGGAATGTCACCTCGTGCTCTGCAAGCGATGCACGCGTCTCGTGTCGTGTAACCTTCTCCGCCGCGAGTCTGAGATTTTGTTCCAATGATGCGACCGTGTGTCGGGATTGCGTTTCTCGCTGCTCAAAGCCCACGATTTGCACCTCACGTTGTTTAAGAAGGGCGACGGTGGCTCCGTGCTCTTCGAGGAGTCTTGCATGCACCAGACGGAGGTCAGAGAGTGCCTGAGTGATAGATATTGGGGTATTTGCAGGCTTGGAATCTGCAGCCTTGTCCGCCCTACCCAGGTTTAGTAACTAGTTTTCACATGTAATCAAAGGAATAATCTCACCATTCCTCGCGCTCCCTTCTCCCGGCGGCGACTTCGGCCTCCAATTTGACGACCTTTGTCCTGAGGTCTTCGAGCATCTGCACCTTGCGCTCCAGACCGCGTTTCTCCTCGCGTAGAACCTCGACGCTAGTATTCCGCTCGCGCAAGACGTTGATCTCAGACGTGAGCTTTGCGTTGGTGCTTTCTAGCGTGCGTAGATAGTTGGCTTGACGGTGCAGTTCTTCGCGGACGACCGCCATACTCTCCTCCTCAGCCGCCTGACGTTCGTTAATTTCTCGTCCCAGAACAAGTTCGTCACATTGTGCCTGTAGGTCTTGCAGAGCGGCGTCTTGCTCTTGCGTTCGTCGTTTGTATTGCTCAAGTTCTTCTTCGAGAACTGAATTATGATGCGAATATGTTGTGATCTGGGCCTGCTGTGAGGCGATCTTCTGCGTCGTGCGACGCGACAGTGCATCATGCTCGTCTTTCAGATCAGCGAGCTCTTCTTGAAGGGCAGAGTTCGATATTCTCAACGTACGGTTCTCCGCGTCGGCTTTCCGCTGAGTGAAGGGTCAGCAGACAAAGCCTGCGAGATCGTGCCACCCACCTTGGCTTCGTCGTGAAGCTCGCGTTCACGCTCCTTTTCCTCGCGCTCCTCTTTCTCCCGATCAGAGAACCAGCGCCTGTCTTTCTCCAGTCGTTCAACCAGAAGCTCCTTCTCGCGCAGTTTTGTTTCCAGCTCAAGCTTTGCCGTTTGAGCCGCGAGAAGTTGGCGTTCAAGGCTTGCATGCGACACAGATGACGTGAACACCTGGGATCGTTGCTGCCGTTTCGCGGACGAGAGTTGTGGGTCTATGCAGAGTAAATACAACTGCAACTTGCATATGGCCCTTTCAAGCTATCCATAAACTTACCCCGTTCTAGCTCTGCAGCTAGTGAATCGCGCTTCACCGCGGCTGAGCGCAGCGAGGTCCCATCCACGCGAAATTTGTTCAGCGGTGTCTTGAACTGATCGGGGTTCATTTGAAGTGCGGTTATACCGCCTCCTGGGCGTAGTTTGACAAGAGTGAGATGCTTGCTGGAGAGTTGAAGAGCAAGCCCGCCGGCTGCGCCGGCGAATTGGCGATGTTGTGTCGTAGGGTTAAGGTTCCAGTTCGGGAGCCTCGCGCGCGGCGAACGAATTTCAACTGCTTTTATCACCTCCCCATCACATGGCTTCGGACGATGAGCTGTACTCAGACCTTACGGAACTCGAGAGCGACGAGGATTACGCGGAGACAACGACAAAGAAGGGAAAGAAGGGAGCGTACGCTGGTTGGCGCATACGAAATGCCTTGAAGGTTCCCAGAGCGACAACTTACACCGCCCAGGCGCTGTACGGTGCGTGTTCGCGCGTCAAGTCGTGTCTAAACGTTTTTAAGGTCGCTCTAGATCAAATTTATGGCTGTGATATCAACCTGGAACCGGAATACCAGCGCGGTAAGGTTTTGCCCTCGCTTGTATGAACAATTTATTCATACCGCTTTCATAGACGTCGTGTGGTCAGAAGCGAAGCAAATCGGTATTATTGACTCGGTTTTCAGGAATTTCTACATTCCTCCAGTTATCTTTGCGGTCAATGTGCAAGAGGATGGGTCGGAGACGAAGACGTGCATAGATGGAAAACAGCGCTTGACCTCTATCCATAAGTGAGTCCGACTACATATTCATGACCTAATTACTGATTTTCATCCTTTCTCTTTCATCTGCGAAGGTTTATGGAGGGCATAGTAAGTCCATAACACGTTCTCAAAGAATTCCGCTCACCGCTATTTTCAGATACCCCGTAAGAAACTAGTTCACGATCTGCCCCCTTTCACCACCGCTGACGGAAACGGATATGCTAGATAAGGACCCGTAAGGTCCACTCGCTCCATTTCTCCAGTAAAAAAGCTCACAGCTCTCTGTTTATGTGCAGTATCACCGGAGAAAAACTGTACTACAAAGATATTGGGACCTCCAGACCGAAGCGAAGGCTACTACCCGAGAAGTACAGAAGACTGTTCGCGAATAAACAGATCGTTTGCGTCGAATACCAAGATATCACGGACTCGGATGAGCGGGAGATCTTCCAGGTGAGGCTCGTGCCCTTTCTCTTCATGCCTCATGACCAACCGCGTGAGAGCAGAGGGTGCAACTGGGCATGGCCCTGACTCCTGCAGGTGCGTTACCCCCACGTGTATTATTTATCTACTTAATCTCTTTGCAGAGAAGCTGCAGGTGGTCAAGACACCTCGTACAGATTTCATACGCGACCTTCAAAACCAATACGCGAAGGACGACGGCTGGCTGGGACCTAAGCATCTCTCGTGGGATGTGAGCCGCGGAAGCGACTTCCGCGGCATTGCCAACGCCGTCTGCTGCATGGACTCGTTCGCAAACCTCAAGACACTGATGAGCATGCCTCAGCTGGAAAAGTGGCTCAGTGTCGACGAGCCCATGAAACCGTCGACCCAAAAAGCGGTTGAGGACTCGTTCCGCCTGTTCGCGGAAATCGTGCAGGACAAGAAGCTGAGCAAAATCTTGCAAACCCCTGTCAAAATCTCCCCCGTTGAGTTCATCGGCATATGCATCCTGATATACGCCTTCAGAGAGAAGGCTACCCTCGCCCAGCTGGCGGCCGGTATCTCGGAAATGCGGAGCGATGTAAGGGATCAGCATGTTGATGTCCGGATGAACTCGCGCGTGTCGAAGACTATAGTCGATTTTGTGAAGAAGTGGTCTCCAACGAAGATCTCCGGGGACAAGGGCGCTGTGGCGAGCACGCTCAAAAGCGGCTCGACGAAGAGAAAACGCAGCAAAAAGGTTGCTGATGACGATGAGGAGGAGGACTATGAGGATGAGGACGTGGAGATGGCCGACGGCGACGATGCAGCCTACGTTCCGAAAACCAAGAAAAAGAACGTCGGAAAATCCACCAATGCAGAGGCGTCCACTTCCAAGGCCACCCCGCCCCTGCAAGTAAAGCACGAAAAAGCGAACTCGCCGACGATCTCCGCCGCCGACCCCCCACGCAAAGCGCTGCCCACGGACAGAATGACGGCGATCAAGAACGCGAAGGCGCGGATCGCACACGACCAGGCCGAGCGCGCAAAGCAGCAGCTGCCCACCGCGCCGCGCGCGCTTCGCACCACCGAGGGGACGGTCAACCCGCAGATGCTGCCCTCGCCGACGCAGAGCTTCCCGCTCCCCGCGAACCTTGCCGCGGCGCTGAATCAACATCGGCTATCTACGACCGCCACCCCCAGCGGCGGCGCTGCGCGCTCTCCCACGCGCGATTACAACGCGTCGCGGCCGAGCCACCTCCCGCCGCCGCCTGCCAGCGGAGGGTCCGCGGTGTCGGACGGCGCGTATAGGAATGGAGATCGGGATAGGGCTAAAGACAGGGAGCGCGGGTTCGAGGATGATAGAGATGTGAATAGGGCGCGGCCGCGGAGCAGGGAGCGCGAGGGGGGCTCGTTTTCGCGGGGACGGGACGACCGAGGAGGAGCGAGGGATCCGGCCCGCCGCGATAGTGGTTCATATCCTTCTTCTTCGAGGGGATGGCCGCGGTAGGCCTGTCGTCGGGCTCGTCTGACAGTCGTGTATAGGCCCTGCGGCTTTGGACATCACTTTATTGATGCCTATAATATGCATATGCTCAGAACGAATCATATTTTTATTCGTTCCGTTCTGCTTTTGTTCGTTAATTATTTTTGTATATAGACCACCTTCATATGCTCCAGGATGATTCAAAAATTGGCGACGTCATCTTGTATGCTGCCGAATACAATTTTATTAATATAATGCTTACAACTATACCTCCGCGGCGCTACACTGAGAGCGTCAAGAACACATGTCTTTTTCTTATCATGAGCGTTGACGTTAAGTATCACTTGGGCCAGATCAGCTGAGGCTCCATGGCCAGGCAGAGGATGGGAACTGCTCTGCTCAGTATATACTGCTATATACCATATGACTTGATTATTCCCTTATATCACTGCCGCGATGCATATAAAGGTCAATAATAGTATAGAATGGGGCATATGGAAAGGGGCATCAGCCAGCCCACTGTACACTGAGCGAAAGATGAGATGATCGCTCAGCTGCCTTAGCATTGAATTCTTTGTCAAAAATAGTGTACTGACTCCGACCATCCCCAGATATGGATGCTGGGCACTGACAGGCGCTGACAGAGTGATGCACAGTATAACCGTATAAGTGCGACTCTCAAGATGGCCGTCAAATAATTGCACTGAGGTGTGAGTCTGGGTGATGCATTTATATTTAATATTTGTATTGGTGCGATAACAGAGCTGATTTACAGCGCCCACGCATCAGTCAATCTACAGGGAATTTTTATATTGACGAGTAAAGATATACCTGTACACGGAGCTATGTAAAAACCATATGGCCCACCGGATTCCTGTCCTCCGGCCGACGGGGGCGGCGGGCAGGAGGTGGCGGCGAGTGACGCAAGCCAAGCGCTTATTTTTAGTCCGCAGCTGCATGTGACATGAGGCATTTTCTGGAGAGCCCTTAGTCAGCATGAGGCATTTTCTGAGGAGCCAATCACAGCTTCGCCGCAGCCCCTTGCATTCGTCAGCTAGCCCCGCTTGGCAGCGCTAATAGGCTTCGCACATATGCCTCATACCATCCGATCATTCTGGATGGGGTGGGGTGTGGAACGGAGCAAACAGGAACCAACACCCAGTGCGGTATAAAAGCGCGAGCATTCCGGCTGTCGTCCTCCAGCAACTCAATCACTCACACCCACATCGAAAGCAATCTCTCAATTCCTACTCGTACACCAACTACCATGCAGGTGTGTACTTGCAATCTCGATTGCGACTACCGTCCATGGAACTGATGCATTTTGCTGCTAGGCCTCCCAGAACATCCTTGTCTCCCAGTCCTCCGGATGCACTTGCACTACGTGCAACTGCGGTTCCAAGTAAGCTTGCTCCTCGTATCTCGATGAGTGCCCAGAGCTGATAAGATTCGTATCATCAGCTGCACC
Organism: Hypholoma fasciculare; assembly: GCA_016801325.1. Classification (NCBI taxonomy): domain Eukaryota; kingdom Fungi; phylum Basidiomycota; class Agaricomycetes; order Agaricales; family Strophariaceae; genus Hypholoma; species Hypholoma fasciculare. The sequence continues at coordinate 32,903 of JAEKIV010000084.1, read as the reverse complement.
TGCGGTCACTCGACCCCTACTAACCAATCCAGCGCTGGATGTGGCGGCTCCTCTTGCAACTGCGGCGCATCGTAAGTGCACTCCTTTTACCCTCTCCCCTTATCAGTCAGCTGAGCTCTTGTGGTATAGCTGCGCCTGCAAGCCCGGTGAATGCAAGTGCTAAATGACTAGCGCTCTTCCTTCGACACGCACGCCGGAGCCCGAATACGTATTTGACGAATGATCCTATGTACACATTGTAAACCTTGAAATCGACGTCTGCGTCAATTCGCCCCTGTATAACCATACTTCTATTGAGTAAACCGTGTCCGTAATCCCGAAGTGTTGATAAGAGGTGTCGGTTGAGCCTAGAAATCTACATAAGATTAAGACTGCTCGTGTGAGAGCTTGATAATTGACTATTAAAGTTTGATATTACATGGCTATATTGTCCCAAGAAGCACAACTTTTTGAGTACTGTCGCTCGCACCAAAGTCGCGCCCTGATTCTGAAATCAGTAATCTTATCGGCGGCGCATCGGCCCGTGAGAAAGCCTGGGAAGGACGCGGTGGCGCATCGTCCGAGTCGAACATTTCAAGCTGGACGTCGCCAATACCCATCACCACGGTCCACCGCAGCAACTCGAATTCAATACTTTCATCATTCATCGAAAACCAGGACCCAGGGAACCTGAAATAGCCCTCCTTCCATTTCCTAGAGGCTTGTGAAGCCTGTCAATGGCCGACTGTATGGCAGGACGCGGAAGATAGATGGCAGCGGGCAGCAGCGTCACCGAACTAATGGACACAGAACGAGAGAGGATTTCTTATGGAGTAGGATGCCAGTGGAAAATAGTAACACGAAGTATCTTGAACATCCAAAAACCTTGGCCACGCCTCTCCCCCTGTTTACCCCAAGACGCGTGTCTCCTCAACCAAAGAAACGCGAAGGCAGTGGCATTAATAGGCAAGCCGGTCCGCGCCCAACCCGAGTTTCTTTCTCGTATGTACTGATATCCAGCTTGCCCTATTTTAATCTGCCTCTCTCATCCAGAAGCTCCAGCACTTGCCTCTTTCCTCCGTACTTAGTCAATATGGCCGGTCCAGCGCGCCCTCTCAAGGCCACGGTGAATTGCGATATGGGAGAGGTGCGTCTGCGCAGGAGTTATTTATTGATTGGGGCTTTCGAGCTCACGCCGTCTGATGTATCTTGTTTAGGGTTTCTCTCTCTATACGATTGTATGGCAGCCCCCCGCCGTCTTGTGCCTATCTACATGGCTCATGGTCCAGGCATCATAGGGAGACGACGAAAGTCTCATGAGACACATCCATCTTGCGAATATCGCGTGTGGGTTTCATGCATCGTGCGTACATTTTACAGTGTCAGCGTTGTAGAATATTTGATGATGAACACGCATATACGTAGGGATTTCTCGATCATGAACAACACCGTTCTCCTGGCGAAGCAAAATGGCGTCGCAGTGGGCGCGCATCCTTCCCTCCCTGATCTCCAGGGCTTTGGAAGGCGGGAAATGGCCATCGAACCTGTACGTCTGTGGACATTCGCTCTCCCCTCATTTCTGAACGTGCGCTCAAATTACTTAGGATGAACTCAAATCCTGCTTCATATACCAAGTCGGCGCCCTCTGCGGGTTTTTGAAGCTCCACGGCCTGCCTCTGAACCACGTACACGATTTCCCCCCGCCTTTCCAGCCATCTGCGTGCGCTTACGATATACCCAGATAAAACCACACGGAGCAGTTTACGGGCAGAGCTCGCGTTCCCTCCCTCTTGCTCGCGCCGCTGTGGAAGTTGCCAAGGTCTTCTGCTCTGCGGACAACCAGGACGTCGCGTTCGTCGGCATCGCAGGGTCAGCCCACCAAACGGCGGCAGAAGAAGCAGGCGTGAGATTCATTCCTGGTGCGTTATCTACATATCAGCCCCAATAGATCCTTACGTCTATTGCACTTGCTTAGAGTGGTTCGCTGATCTCGACTACAGCGCGGAAGGGAAGCTGTTGATCACGAAGTGGGTTCTAATACGTTGCGCTGAGTTATCCTTTCAACTGATGACTTTCTCTTTTGCAGGAAGCATGATCCAGTGTCGCTGGATACGGTCGAGGAGAGGGTGAGTAATGAACGCACCACTCTTGAGCGCGTGAGAAGGGCCACTCTAATCACAGACCTGTACTAGGTCATGCGAATCCTCAATGAGAAAAAAGTGACGACAGTCGCTGGGACGTATCTTTCTTTGGGAGAAAATATCACTGAGGTGTCTATCTGCTGCCATTCGGATACTCCTGTAAGTGATTGAATTCACTGCGTGCCATTTATTACTCAATCTTACTCTCATTATCGTCAGGGTGCAGTGGAAGTCGCCCAACTTGTGAAAGGTCTCGTCGACGAGAGCAACAAATCGGCCGGCTTCGTTTGATAACGTATCGCTAGCTCGTGTCATATGGCATCTAGTCCATGGGATTGATACATACATCGCGCGTTATTTTGGGACTTATCATGCGGGCAGCCGTCATCCTGCCCCATTAGACGAAAACGTATTCGCACTACTCTAACTCATAAATGAGCACAGTATCCTCCAGCTCCAAAGCCGCGCTCATGGGTCCGACTCCTTACGACAAGCACAAGCTGCTCATCGCGAACCGCGGCGAGATCGCGGTGCGTATCGTCAAGACGGCGAGGCGCCTCGGCCTGCGCACCGTCGCGATCTACACGCCCGCCGAGGCGCTTGCGCCGCACGTTCTGCTCGCCGACGAAGCAGCACTGCTCCCCCTCTCCGTGCCCGCTTCAGAGGCAGCCGCGTACCTCACCGCCGATAATATCATCGCGATATGCAAGGAGCGCGCGGTGACGCTCGTCCACCCGGGATACGGCTTCCTCTCTGAGAACGCGGACTTTGCGCGCGCAGTGGGGGCGAGCGGCATCGCGTGGGTGGGGCCCCGCGCGGACGTCATCCGCCTGATGGGCATCAAGCACGCGGCCCGAAGGGCGGCGCTGGACGCTGGGGTCGCCGTCGTTCCGGGCTCAGAAGGACTCGTAGAGAGTGTGGAAGAGGCGCTCGACGCTGCTAGGAAATGTGGATTCCCCGTTATGCTGAAGGCGACGGCTGGGGGTGGTGGGATGGGTATGGCTGTATGTGAGGATGAGCAGGCGCTCGTGAGCAACTTTTCGGTCACTACGAATCGCGCGAAGGTGCGTGCTGCTTTTCTGAAGTATTGGATATTTGAATGTTGACCTGATCTGTTTGTCAGGCACTCTTCAATAATGAGGGTGTTTTTGTAGAGCGGTACTATCCTGCTGCGCGGCACATCGAGATCCAAGTACGCGTCGTTCATGATTTGGATACGTTATTTGCCTGCTGACCTTTCTGACAGGTGTTTGGAAATGGTCTCGGTGATGTAGTACACATGCGAGAACGAGAATGTAGCGTGCAGAGACGGCATCAGAAAGTAATAGAAGAAAGCCCAAGTCCTTTCTGTCTATCTCATCCAGGTATTTGGTTGCGTTTTCGGCTTCCCTCGAGTATGAGTCTTATATCTCAGGTCTGAGGGAACGCATGTGCGAAGTGGCGGCCAAGTTAGCGCGATCCATCAGTTATGATTCGGCTGGTAAGCTAAGATTCTGATACCCCATGGACGCTGCGATTGAACATAAGCTCTCGTCAGGGACTGTCGAATTTCTTGTAGACGAGGCGACTGCTGAATTCTTTTTCCTCGAGATGAACACCAGGATCCAGGTAAGCACTTCGAGTTCAAGACATCCCATTCTTGATCTTAGTAGCAACAATTACAAGGTCGAGCATCCCGTCACAGAGGAAATCCATGGTGGCCTCGACCTCGTGGAGCTGATGATCAACCAATCCATCGCGCAAAGTGACACGGGAAGCGGTCTGCCTTCCGATTCGCCTGAGATGAGACAGGCGACCTACGATAATCTCTATGAAAAGAGCACAGCGGCAGGTCGATCGCATGCAATTGAAGGGCGAATCTATGCAGAGAACCCCTATGAAGGTTTCGTCCCTTCGCCTGGTCTCCTTCAATACGTATCTTTCGCCGAGAATGGAGCAGATTGGCTTCGCGTTGATACTTGGGTTTGTCGTTTGCGAAATCGTTACTTGTACGTGTAGCTGATTTGACTATAATTTATTTTAGGTAGACACCGGAATGCTAATAACACCCCACTTCGATCCTCTCATCGCCAAGTTCATCGTCACGGGCACCACGAGAGATGAAGCTGTTCATCGATTCTTACTCGCGTTGAAATCGTTCAAGATATTTGGGCCTCCGAATAATGTTCAATATCTGGAAGAAATCGGAAAGGACAATAAATTCCGAAAAGGGCTCGCGACGACAACATTTCTTGCAGATTTCAACGTCAATCCTCAGTACGTCTCATCCCCTCGTCACATAAAGGTTATAACAGTGATTCAATCTAAATGACTTTAGTGCATTCAAGGTTTTGTCGTCTGGAATTGAGTGCACCATTCAAGACCTGCCTGGCCGGATGATGAGGTTAGGCATGCCTCGAAGCGGGCCAATGGACGAGCTCGCGTTCTCAGCAGGCAACATACTAGTTGGAAACCCGAGGACGACTGAGGGCCTAGAGATCATCGTTGTGCCGGGCTTCGGACTGTCACTGCAGTTCTTCGTCGCAGCTGTTGTATCGGTCACCGGAAAGAACGTCTCAGTGAAAGTGAACGGCCTTGAGATGCCGTTGTGGTCGCGAACCGTCGTCCCTGCGAATGCCAAATTGGAACTACAAGCTAGATCTCTGAGCGACTCTGCGACGGGACTCAGGACGTATCTTTGCATCCGTGGAGGATTTCCTCACATCCCAGCTTATCTAGGCTCGAAGTCTACATCTATGGGCCTTGGGGGCTACCAGGTAAGCTGTTTTTCGCGCGTAATTTATACTGTTTCTCTTATGGTAGCAATAGGGTCGCTCTTTGATGAAGGGAGACGTAATACAGCTGAATGATAACTGCGCCATCACTGCAGACAATACCACGACTCTGCCCATAAGCCTAATTCCTGTCTATCCCACTCATTGGGTCGTGTACGTTCTAGCGGGACCACACGACGACGAAGAATTTATTACTACACAAGGAATCGACAGATTTTATTTAACGCACTGGCGTATCAGTCCTTCAAGCAACCGGCTTGGCATTCGTCTGGAAGCTCCCACCTCGTCCGACAAAATCCAGTGGGCCAGAGAGAGCGGGGGCGAAGGTGGGTCTCATCCCAGCAACATCCTCGATAATGGCTATGCACCTGGAGCAATCAATATAAACGGTGATACACCTGTAATTCTGACGAAGGAAGGACCGGATATGGGAGGGTACCTTTGTATGTGTACAGTCGCTACGGCAGAAATGTATGTCCAACTGTGCATCATCATGACACGGTCCTTGATGGAGTAGCGTCTGACTGTCTGAATCGTACGTAGGTGGAAACTGGGCCAACTTACTCCTGGAAGCACTGTCGAATTTCGAAGAATATCCTGGAAGGAATCGCTCCGTAAAACTTTTCAGTTCGATGCGTGGCTGGATTCTGTGTCTGATTTTGCAGTGTCGGCACCATCTCTGGCACGCATTGAACCTAGCCTTATGGATTTTACGGGCCCAGACACTCCAGACATACCTGTTTTGCATAGGCGTCCATCAATATCTCTGACCAATGTCAATTCAGTGTGCTTCCGTCAGGTAAACTTTCGTCAAATTGATGTGTTTGGCATGAAATTGACTGTTTGCTTCGAGGCTGGAGATTCTGCTATACTCGTTGAGTTTGGTGCCACGAAATTGGACGTGTTTGTGCGAGCGCGGATACATGCATTCCAGGTCAATGTACAAGCAAAGAATGTACCTGGTATTGGCGTGCTCTGCCCCTGTATACGATCTATTCTTGTGAGTCCAAATTCTTGATTTTTCTCTGCTGTGCTAAACTTATACGGTTCAGTGCTGTTATGATCCTCGTACAATTTCACAATCTGATTTTTTGCAAATTCTCGTAAACTCGGAGAACGATATTCCCGAGGATATGTCCACTATGCGATTTCCGGGGCGGAGGATTACCTTTCCCATTGTCCTGGACGACAAATGGAACAAAGAGGCACTCCAACGTTACATTTCTACTACTCGGGACCTAGCAGTTTACTTACCAAGCAATGTGGAATATTTAGCCAAGAATAACAGCCTATCTGATTCAAATGAAGCCCTACACAAGCTTGTACAATCCGATTGGGTTCGTGTGCGAGATGATTTTGCATTTACCGAAAATAATTACAGTGTCTTTTTAGCTGGTATTGGGAGTCGGATTCTATCTTGCGTGCCCATTCTTGATACCAGTAAGACCCGGATTTATTTCTGATATCTCCGACTTACATTCGTTTCGTAGATTGACCCTCGCTGCCGCTTAATTGGTCAAAAAATGAATCCATCTCGTACTTTTACCCCGCGAGTAAGCTGCTCATTTTATGTACTCAAATTTCACAAGTAACCAGGTAATAGGGAGCGATTGGTATTGCAGGGCCTGTTGCAGCTATTTATCCGATAGAATCTCCTGGCGGTTATCAATTATATGGTCGTACATTGCCTGGATGGCAAACATGGGGGAAAGGCAAGGACTTCGAACCAAGTAAACCTTGGTTGTTAGAGGCATTTGATCAGGTATGCCTAAAGTACTCTATGATGTCGTCTTGATATGCCTAATCCTAGGCTAGGTGCATTTTAAACCTGTCACTGAAGACGAATACATCGAGGTAGCATTGACACATTTAACTCAATAGCCTTGTCCTAATGCTGTGAGCGCAGTTAGAAAGACAGTTTGACGCCGGTCAATACTCTTTCGAAGTAAAATCGATTGTCTCTTCTCACCGATATTCGGCAACTGATTTGCTTTAACATAGATAGAGCCTGTCACTTTCTCGATCGAAGAGCATTCTAGGTTCCTTGATTCAATAGCGGAAGAAATTGAGATATTTCGCCGTAAACAAAAGGAAGGAAGTGATAAAGAAGAAATTAAGTAAGTGCTATGACGAATTTGCCCATCTAAACAACATTTATGGTGATTTCCAGAGAGCGTGCTTTGCTCCACGAGTGGGAAAGCCGCAAAGTTTCGCCAACTATTGAGTATTATCATGACTCTCTCGACGGTATGTCCTATATTCCAGTAAAAGACAGCCTGAATATTCCAATTTATTACATTGCTAACGCACATCCGTAGCCCTGAATGGCGGGTTAGAAGTAACTGCCTCTCTGTTCGCCACTGTTTGGAAAATAAAATGCAAACCCGGCGAGATAATTCAATCCGAATCCGACGTCCTTGTTATTCTCGAGGCAATGAAGACCGAAATACCGGTTCTCGCTGGACATGATAATATTGGTAAAACAGTACAAAGATTTGGGAGCGGAATCAAGGAAGGAGCTTCTGTGGTACCAGGAGAAACACTCGTTGTATTGAACTAACGGCTTTCGGGCGCTCTGTTGCTCAGAAGATTACTCGAGCTATTTATTAATATAATAAATTAAACAAGATTTCGAACACCCAGTAAAAAATTATTTTGTTTAGGTATAGCTTGGGTATACCGTATAGCGACGTAAATCCCGATCACTGACTTCCAAATTGCCTGAACCACGCGTTGACAGGTTTCCAAAGTACGAGAGGGGACGAAATGCGGGAGGTTGCTGGTACGCTGCGAGGGGTCGTTACCGGAGATCCATTGCTACTTGGCTTCCAGACTGAAAGCCACGTCTTCATTGAGGCCAGGGCTTTTGCCTGGACGGCAGCAATGCTAGCGTCGACCAAGCCAGCCCTTGTGATTAAGTCGGAGCAATGGAAACCGTCACCAACAGCGATAGGCTGAGACGTTGTGCTTTGAATATTCTGTCCTTCGGCGGATACTGTCGCGTCTTTCCAGGGATCACCTGGAAATCCAAATTGACATGAGCATATAGAAGTCTAATGTGTGATCCATGGGATCTTGAGACACGACTTACGGATTCCGTTGGCAAAGAATAGATTCTTGATTTGAACGTTCCAGCCATGGTATTTGATGTTGGTGGCAAGCACGTTAGGAATAGGCGGGAGAGGGAACGCAGCAGGGAACATTTGCTGGCATTGTCTCTGATTTGCATTTGGTTCTATTAATAAAGCTTTTAGAGTACAAAAACTTGTACGACGTACCAAGTCGTACAGGGGTTGCACGAGCCTCGTAACAATGCTGGGGCTGGTCAACGGAGCGCCGTCCTACACAGGTGCATCTACATGAGCCTGAATGAAAACATCATGAAAACCTTGCTCACCTGGAGATATCCGACTTCGTTACAGCTGAGTGTCGCATGAGTGGAGACCGCTGTCAATATTACTTGAAAAAACGTACACAATCCAGTACCAGGATCTTCCCGCATTATCGATATCCGTGTTTGTCCAATAATCTTGCGAAAGATCATACGTGCCGAGGCAGTCTCTGACGGGGACCTTGAGTCAAAGGGTCAACTTGTCTGCTGACAATGTAACTCACTCTGCGTCGCTTGATCCACAGACTATTTGAAAGTTCGCGTAAGTGCCGATGACGATCGTCAAATAGCGCGAAACATACCGTTTTCATAGTAGGTATTTCGCCAGTATGCTCCCCAGGCGGCAACGGCGTGATCAACACCCCACCCACTTGCAGGAGCACTCACACCGTCCTTCACCTCGAGCGCATCGCAAAATTCGGTGAACTGTGTACCAGGCCCGTCGGTTACATCAAGGCTTTGCCAATCCCACAGATTGTTCCTAACTAGAATCAAATATTGTTGAGAATTCCACCAATTTTTATAGAAGGTGAAATAAACATACGAGCACCAGCAACATCATCCAGGTGAGTCATGTTTCCGAGGCCGAAGTTGTCCTTCATAGCCTTAATCGCCGTGGCATTCCCGCTAAGGAACGTCTTATCCACGCGGGAGATCACTGCTTGTACATCCGCGGAGCAGTTCGCGGGCATGTTTTGGCGAATGGGTTCGAAATATTTCCAGAAGTCGCTATCAGATTGTTAGTCATGGTACACAAGATAGAGTATGTATACTCACATAATAGCCTCAACCACTGCCGACGATGCGTACCCCGCGGCAAATAGCCCTGGTTTACTTTTGAAGTCACAAAATTCAACGAGAGCACAAGCTACGATGTTGATAAGAGTAGGCTTACTTGACCATGCTCCAGCTTGTCAGAGCACCTAGATAGCGTGATTAAGCCAACGGAACTTTCAGGGTAAAAAATGCTGAGGGATACATACCGGAATAACTACCACCAACCAAAACCCACGGTGCTTTGTCTGGCCCAACAGAGTCTCCACCTGGCATGGGGAGATTGACATTCTTAGCAAAGTATTCCAAGTCGTCGATGGCTTGCTGAATTGTGTGCAATTTCAAGCTTTTCACACTGAGGTCAGGATATGGGTTACTGAGGCCGTAGAACCTATGCTCGATGACAATAGTGCTTCCATTCTGCTGTTGCGCTGAACACGACCACGTAAAAATGCGCCCTGACGTCTCATTCACGCTGGACTGCTGTCTTACCGATAAGGCCGTTGATTGTTCGGTTTGTGAGGTATCCGGAATATCCTGTTTCGATATCACCTCGTCAGCAAGTTGCAGCCAAATAAATTTCGAAGAATTTACCATCTGCGTTCCCTTCTCCCGGAGTGCTCAAGATGATTGGACCACCTTAAGAATGGGTACGTAAGTGTATCAGTCAAGATTTCATTGTTATACACAGTGCGTACTTACCTTTCTCGTAGAACTCCCATGTATGCCAAAACCTCTGCTTGAATGTTCCAAGCGACGGATTGTTATGGTCGATGAGTTGATCGAAATAATATATGGTGGTATACGGCGGCAAGACCGTCCCGTTCCGGCTAGTAACAGGGGTATCCGCACTCGGCGCTTTCACCGTGGGCACTGTGGCGGGGCGCATGATGTTTCCGTGCGGGCGCCCATCGCGGAGGCGGGCAGAGACCACAGACAAGCCAGAGAGGAGCAGAACAAGGCCGTACAAGCATCGGGGGAGCGCCATAGCTGAGGGGCCCTGGTCGGCGAGCGATGAGCAGCCTTGTTCTTATATAGCCTGCTTCTCATATCAATATTGCACGAGGTTAACATTGATAGCGCTGGCGACGCTCGCCTCAAGGTCAGGAGAGACGCATGAGCGCCGCCATTTTTCCAACTATACACGCGTGGATGTAATTTCGCGCACGCGTGTGCATATCTTAAAATAGAGTGCCAAGTTTTTGAGGGGTGCTTGATCGGTCGGCGGCACTAGGATGGATACCCTAGGACTCGGAGACTAGTAGCATACTTGAAATGCACTGGTATGGATAATATACAATTCAGATTCTACGAGGTACGAGGAACATGAGCTACACCGTTTAAGCGCGCTTCCTGAAGAGCAGCGATGCGTAAGGGTTCGGCGAGCAAGTCGTTTGGAACCAGATGTTGGGCGGACGTGGGGTATTTTCGGGGAGTTTGACATCGTACGTCATCAGGATGTGCGCGAGCATGGCTTTCAGTTCGTTGACTGCAAAGAAGCGCCCCGGGCTAGAGAAGTGGGTGACCAGGTCAATAGATATGTTAAATAATCGCGACACCGAAATCGTACCATGCATGACGGCCTGTTCCGAATGTGATGTAGTCGTGGCTCAGCGCAACCATTTGGTGCTTTATGCCTTCGCCGTCTTCTTCTCTTTTCTCCGAGAATCTGAAGCCGTCAAACGTATTTGCACCCGCGAAGACGTGCTAAAGCCGAGCCGTTTCTCGTTATGTTTTTTTACGATCAAGGCAGGTGGAAAGACTTACATCGTCGAAATGCGTTGAGTGTGTAGCCACCGCAATGAATGTACCGGCAGGTACTGTGATGCCGTTCGAGAAGGTGAAATCTTTGAGGACCTTCCGCGTCACGTTAACTGGAAAGAAAAATAAGCCGCGTAAAGCCTTTCATAGACGAATCGGAGCCTTACGTCCACCGGCAGCCATGCGCTGTGATTCTTTGAGGAAACTGTCCACCTTCCGCATCTTGCCCATGGCGGCCTTCGTCCACCCTTCCGACGCAATCACTGCTTCCACTTCTTCTCTCATGGCATCGACATACTGGGGATAAGCGGCCAAGTCATATAGTGCATTGGTCAATGCCTGTCGAGAAAAAATAGTCTGAGCTTTCATAGTTAACGGCATACGTATAGGACATACCATGGACGTTGTGTGGATAGCAGCGAAGTTGATTCCCAGGACCCGCAGAGAAATTTGCTCGATGGTTCGCTGGGGCCCCTTCGCTTCCTCCAACAGCCACGTAATGAGATCGTTCTGGTGCATATTGTTTTCGCGATTAGCTGCTTATATTATACAGTGAAGATCGCAATGCGTACCGCGGTATCCTCGGCATCTGGCCCAGAGAGCTTTTCTTTTGCGAGGCGTTCCTCAATTATTGGACCGATATGCTTGATGATACGTTGGACGCGAGCAGGGACTTTTGTCAAGTATCTTCCGACAACTCTGTCGCAATAGTGTCGTTTAATATCTTACCACAGTGAGTAGAGGAGAAATAGTTACGGTCTAAGGAGCCTTGGAAATCTGTTAATGGTCTGAGCCCCTCTGACGACCTCACCCGTGAATTGTTCGTTGAGCTTTCTGTAGTCGGGGTCTCTGCCTTCAGTACGTATGTCAATTTGTGTCCAGCAAGAAGCAAGGATTTGTACTCACAGAGCGGAAGTCCCACAAATAGGCGGTTGCTTGTTCTGCACACAATTTGCATCACGGTTGAATAAACATGAGTCTTGGTCCACTCTGGTTGGATGTCAGGTAGTGCTCGTTGATGTCAATCAGATATACATACCTCCGGTTGGAGGGATCATCTCCCCGAATGCCTCCATTATCTCGTCTTTGACTTCCGCGAAACGATAGCCAAGATTCCTTGTTAACGGCGTGCGAACAACTCCGATGTGGAAAGGGTCGGTGCGAGTTTGTTCTCCCAGCATGTAATCACTTTGTATTGTCTAGGACGGAAATGAGAAAAGTCAGAGATTTGATGAGTCCTACAAAAGCGTAGAAGTACCTCTGCTACGGCGTCTCTGAATGAAAGCTGCTCATCGGTGGCTTTGCGTATATCTTCTAGCATGTCAGGACCGCTGACAACGACCATATACCTTCCCATCGTAGACACTTTGAAGGCAGTCCCGTAATACTTGAGAGAAATGACCATGAGATTTTATAAATTTAAACTTGTGAGAGCCAAACCTTGTCATATCCTTCTTGGATCATCTGCTGGCCTTCACGGAAGAAGCGCCTTGCGTCGAAATACGAGGAGATGAGGCCGGATCCGCCAATGTTTGGTATATGGCGCAGCTAGTGGATGCTTCAGCAACAGTAAAAAAGCAACAGGAACAGTGTGAGCGTACCTGATGAGTAGGAGAGCGTATGTACTTGACACCGAGGAAGATGGCGACTAGCAGGGCCGCCACGGGCCACGAAAGAGGATAACTGTCGACCATAGTGGCTGAGTATGTTGCGTATACTCGCTCACGCTATACCCTGCCTTGGTATATATAAGTGTATGATATTAGCCACGCTATTTTAGATTCATGCCTACCAAATGGTCACCAGATGCCGTATTCAGACTTCTTTCCACAAACATGAGAAATAGGGGGCCGTTCGAAGTAGCGGAATCCGTTCCGCGTTACAGAGAACGGAGGAAAGGGCCGTATGTTGTAAGACGATATGAATAAGAGATTTCCCGGGGGCAATGGAAAAAGAAGCAAGTTCCCATGTCGAAGTGCATCGCGTCGTTCGCTGCTGCGCAATAATTTGCCATTGTCGACGATCGTCAATAGTTATGGCCCCATAGGATTGGGAGGACAGGCCGTAGCGCTATCTGAGGCGACCTGAAGACAATTTGCATCGTTGAGGGGCAGCAAGTGTATCTCGTGTCGTGATTCATATCAGGATCCTGCCAGCGAGAAAGACCGAGTTCCCAGGCAGCTTCAGACTCATTTGCTCCTGAATCGGCGGCCGAGGGCCCCAATATTTTCTGCATGACTAGCTCCAGGGTCCTTCATCGGTGGTGGCCTCCCTGGGCCTGAGAATATGACCGACACAGGAATGATGGTTTAGCGCAAGTTTAGCGTTGGCTTAGCGCGCAAGAAGCCGGTACCAAATGTTTGGCATTCCCTTTGGATCATAACTGTATAGTTTCACACGTTGACAACACGTCGAGCACAACGACTCTCCCCAAACCGTCTCCCACAACTTGAAAATTCTTGTTGACCAACCTCTCGATGTGGTTCACAATAAAGGCAGCTCTGAAACCCTTTTAGCGAATATCTCGCAATTGACTTGGGACCTCCAAACACCCAACCGGCCACCGACGAGAACGCCGTTTTATCGAGACGACCGTGATTATTCGCTCCGGGCAGTTCGACTGGAGTTGCTTGTGAGGCGAGGGAGTAGCTGTCCGGCTCGGCTTCCAACCATCTCCAGTGACATCGTGATGTGGTTTACCCTGCGCTCCGGATGTTCTTCCTTCAAGGATAATAATGGACCTCACAATGAGCCTGGACATCATGCGACCGGCTTTGTTCTGCCCGCCTTCCATGATACACCCAGGAACCTTAAAGCTTAAGATCTAGGCGGTCGATTGTCTGCTATTTCAAGGTGCATTTACTTCGGTCTTGGCATGTACACTGCCTGGCGGAATTCGTCTTCAATCAGTCTGCGACGCCTACGGTACATGCTTTCTGTTGCAGCATTTAAGCAATCATCGATGGACTATCGGTGCATTTATTTTGGCACCCTCTGGATTTCTGTGTCTCTTTTCGAGAAACCGGTGGAAACAATCACCACCGCAACAGGGAATGTACCCACACGGGCGCTCCTTATTTGAGCGCACAAGTGTCGAGGTGCACGCGGGGATACTCATCACAAAGTTCAAATATTTATGGCGGTTGGCAACTAATTTGAGAGAAAAGTGCTCTGCTCTGTGTGACAATCTGCTTTTATTTTCGAACAATTGGATGAAGGGACATTGCCTCCATCCTTGTCTTCTCTATTGTGCTCAAAATTATGGCTTTCATCGAACTTCGCCATCTGGAAGTAGCCCGCATTTATCATACCTTTCATTCCAGTTACAGCACGAGCGGGCGTCGTTGATAACTCGAAAGTCTCCCGAGCTCAAGCTCAAGGCTGTAACTAGTGATCCTACGTCTACGTGGTGTTGCTCTGCACGAGTTCGACTAAGCTGGTCTTTATGATCTTGTTCACGGTTATGGGTACGTGCTCGGAGATTTTAGACCCGTCGGACGGTTGCCTAAATAAAGCATATAGGACTTTCGTCAAGGAATACAAATCAGTCAAGGGGAAGGGGCGCGTTCTGCAAGAGATATCTGTCAGAAGTAGAGTCGTTTGTATAGTTGTTCAACGTCAACAGCGTTACGGTGCACGCACAGTCCAATATTTCACTCGCCGTCCCCTCCAACAATTCAATTTAAGCCACCGAGCACGCAAAAAAGTGGCGGCATAGATTTCTTTCTTCGAGTAATTTCCATAGCCGCGCGTGGCATTGTGGCCAACCTGCCTGTGGAAGGTGCCACTTGCCAGCGCAGGCCACTTGGGCCTCCTGGACTGGCTATTTAACCGATGAGCTTTCGCTTTCTAGCTCCTCACCTCGACTTTCAAATTTTATCCCATTAATCAACTCTCCAGCTCTCTCCTCACTAAAATGTCTCGTCAAGCATCGCCCCTCAGGTATACGGTTTTCTCCCGTCATCGAGCTTACGCGCTTGTAATTAACAAACCCCATCACGTACCAGTTCAGAGGCCATCTGGACTCTGCTCAGAGAATACGACTCTGACAACGTCGGAGTGGTCTTAGAATTTGCTAGACAGTACGTGTTCTTCATTTGTCGTTAGCGCCGAGTACTAATTTCTCGCGCGCTAGTGGGATAGATTTTCCCAAGATGCTCCATGAGTTCCTCCAATCGGAAGCGGGGCGAAATGGAAACATCTCTAGCCCCTCACCATCTATCAACGCTGTTTCTAACCCGCCGTCGACCATACCAAGCCCTCAATTAGTTGCCCAAATAGAAGGAGCTACACGGCGGATTTCAGCTCAGGATCCATCGCGGTGGAAAAAGATAGCTCAGACAGACTCCGTTTTTCTCTCTTCGCAAGGGCGCACGGGCACAACCTCCCAACAGCCTGGAACGTCGGGCTCCCGCGGACCGCTTTCCCAACGCGAGGCGAATTTGATGAATCAGAAAGAGGCTGATGATGCGTTTTTCGCACAATTCATGCTCGACAAATGAATATGAATGGTCATATCTTTTGGAGGGGCTCTAGTTTCTAGATTTATTTACTCGTGTATTGAATATGATCAAGGTTTCGGGCCATTGCAATGTAAGGTGTGACAATCGATCGGGTTTCATCTATGCGTATCCGTAGTATGCTTTGGAAGCATAGTTAGTGCTATGGAACCCGGAATAGGCCTTCATTTAGCCCACCATCTCCTGAGGAACGTTGGTACAGAACAAATACAGAACGAAGTTACTATATCTCATCTTACATCTTGATATAAGTATTACATTCAGCCAAGCAACATTCTGCTATGAAACATTTAATTTCCTTAAACATGCTTCGAGAAGGCTTCAGCACTCAACCTGAAGTCAACGTTGGCAGTCTGCATGCAGTCGTTCTTGAGTTCATAAGACGAACTGCGGCAGAGCGGCTTAATGAAACTCCGATTAAATGTCGGCAATATCCGGGCACTAGCGCCGGATGATTTAAATAAATCATGTTCAATGTTGCCAACACTGAACAGCTGCTACACCACCCAATTCCCCTGTCCTTTCGAACAAGTATTCTGGACTCTCAGATTTACTCTATCTTCGTAAAACGATACGACTATCAAGCCCATGACCTTTCTCCGTTGCTGGCGCTGCCGACGTCCCATATACGTGCATGAATGCATGATCTCTGATGTGTCCTGGCTCTGAGCGCCCAGGGCCGAGCGCTACTTCTGTCAAGTATTTGCAGAGCGCACACCTTTTTCCTTATTTTCGTTTGGTATCTCGGTTCAGGATAAAAACGTGTCTTGCAAAGATTCAAAACGGACATGTGGGGAATCTCCAGCAACTATTCCGGACATCTCGAGTCATTTTCACGCACGATGACAAGCCTTCGGAATGGACGGACTGACTTGGAGAAGGAATTCACAAAAGTTTGGGGCCGTGAAGTTTGCCTTTCAAAATCTCTGGCCGATATGGACGCTGGCCAGCGACCCTTTTGTCTTTGGCTATGTATTGGTGTGGTGGGCATATACGCCGCTCGTGAGACTCCACCTGAATTCATTTTATCATATACGGCCCGAGGATGAAAGTAGAGGCCCGGTTAGGCGCTGGCGCTGTACGCGGATCGGGTGTAATGAGTCTCTAGGCCAAGGAACAAGTCATTCGGAACTGGGCCATGCACTCGGGTACCCCTTGTCGGCCTAACTGCGGTGCAAGTGGCGCATCCGACCTGGATCCGACTTGGATCCGTCTGCAGTGTGCATTAGCCTATATTCGAATAGCACGATGCTCTCGATGATCCTACTGCAACGATGGCAATACGGCGCCTTCAAAGCGCCGTCGTGGCGACGTACATCAGTGTAGAGCACAACTGTTGTATCTGCAACATCGCTGCTTTGACTCTGACTGCTCGTGAACCGTAATGCATCGTAGCCAGAACACCTCCGCGCAGGACTGCTACATGTACTGATTTCTACGGCTTCCCGTAGCTCGAGTATGGTCAATTAAGGCAGTGCCGTCGGTGGACTAGATGACTCTCATGTCAACGGGATGATTGTCATTGGGGCGGGCGACAGCGGTGGAGGCGGAATTATGACGTGAGTCGGCTCTAAGGATTTTCCGTTTTTGATCCATTAGTGAGAGGGTCTGAGAATCAAGCAGAGAGAACGCGCGGCTGAGGCTCACTGCAAGACGTGAAATGGCGTACGTTGCAATATCGAGGAGTGCGACTAGCGAAGTTGCAAAACTAAGCTATGTTGATCTTGAAGCTAGCCGCACTCCCGAGGCTTCGATTTGAATACAATTACTAGGAATGACTGGAAGAATTAACTTCGTCAGCCATGATAACATTGATATCACTCATACACAATAATCTCGAAAAGTGGAGTGGCAGATGTAATTTGACTACAGTTGTTTCCTTTGTGTTTGATTTAACAATGCACTGTAAATTGACTGTAAATATAGATTTCCCACCATTTTGAAACTGATCCATAGGTAAATAGCAGGTCATACCTCAGGCAGTTTATGCTTATGGACATTCATGCACATGAATCATCTAACCAACACGATGACAATAGAGTTAGTATCGTTAGTGACGGCCGCGGCCCGCCCTGATGTGCTAGTACAACCCATGCGGCGGTGCAGTGGCCAACACAGCATCTGTGTCCAAGCTTGTATAAAGCTGTCGATTCCAAGTCGCTTCCCAAATGCCCCACAACGAATCAGCTTCCCCCACTCTCAAGAGTCTCAACAACGTTATGCCTTATGTCTCTTTGCCGATACCGAGCTTAGAAAACTCTCCAAAGCCGCCTTCTTACTCCGAAAGCCCCACTGGGAAATTATACCCTATTTTGCCAAATAGCACAAGGCGCTACGATGTTCATACGAAGTAAATCTTGCTTTTCTACAGCGTCTATTTTACTCTGATGGCCAACCTTTCGCAGGGTCAAGCGCGAATCCATCAAAGTGGATGCCGGTCTAATCACAACCGACGCGTAAGCACGCACTACGCGTTCGCTCCTATCTATCATGCTGCGCTCACCACAGCCCACTATCCGCAGCCCGACCTACCTGCCCCACGGATGGATTAGTACTGTGCATCCAGAAGGCAATGCCTATTTTGTTCGGGCGGAGCCACCCCAATTACGTGTCGTCACTGGATGCAACATCAACGATTCAACCACCGCAGACCGTGTCTGTGCGTGGGTAAATTATATTCAAGCCCTAGCGCTTGAGAAGGACATAGTCTTCTCGGAGCACACGGAAATTTTTGTACAATTGGACGATACTGACTGCCAATATTATATAATAGACGACAACACAATGACGGTGTTTTGGCTCGAGATTTACGATAGCGACGACCTGGGGCTCCTGCCCGTAGTCTCGCGCTCACACATGTCCCTACAGCTGCAGATGCAATACTGGGCTCACAGAGAAAGTTTCCCCCACATCGGTATCCACAAGGAGCAAATCGAGGAACTTGTTCAGGTTTTTGCGCACGGGCTTGCAGGTGAAGTTCCTCGTGATGGCAATACCCTCCTCGTTTTGAAATTTCACTTCTTCCCCAGACACACTCACATCCAACCTTTCCACGTTTCCCTATGAGGAGGAAGAAATACGCAAGATCTTGACTTTGTTGACGTTGGTTCAAGACAAAGCCCATGAACGACACACGACTGTAATAGCAGCGCGCTTCTGGGGTATTATAAGTCAGCTGCCAGTTTATACCGTCGTCGATGTCCTGATGCTGACGATCAAATCTAGTGTACTCGCGTTATGAGAACCACCATGGGCAAACTCAAGCGCGACTCTCCAGAGACACCTCCATCATCCTTTCAGAGGAGGAGGAAACGCAGTGGACAAAGATGCTCATTGCTGTTCTGACCTTGGGAACAGCGCCCGCATTCAACGACCGCCTAGACTTGCTTTTTGTAGATGGTGTCGTCTATGGCCCAGTATGGACGTCATTCATGAAGTCCTGCATGACTAGCTGGAAGCAGAGCGCCATCGTGTCTGCTGTTTTTATATTGTAAGAGCGCGTCTTTAACCACTCACAAGCAGAAGCTAACATTAATACCTATTTTAGCACGCATATATTTTCACTCGCCTTACCCACCACCCCTATCCTCGTATATGTCTCTGCCATTTCTGCTGTCCTGAGTATTCTAGTCGCGACACTTCTTATTCACCGTCACGCGGAACTAGCATTGTCAACCGCCACTCAAGCGCATGATTACCTCGACGGAATCATATCACCGTTGTTCAAGTTTCAGCCAGCTGCGGCGGTGTTCGCACTTCCGAAGGCCCTCGCTGCGCTCTCCTTTCTCACGTTATGCTCACAGTGCATTTATATACTCGCTGAACTGATAGGGGCCCGACAAGCGATGGGGGTCGCTGCCGCCGTTGGGGGGGTACTTACTGCGGTGTACCTTGCTACCTCGAGCACGCGGGTTCCCATTCAGTGGGGATGCATGTTCAGGTTAAGGTCTACACGGGATCCAGCTTTTTTGGTTTGATGTTTGTTTCCTCATATCCTAGCTTACATTTTGGACTTAGACTCTTTAATACTTGAAGCTTGACCCTCTATGCATTCATGGACATCGACAGTTGATCGACTCATCCTACCCATCATGATCAATCACTTGCATTTTTGACATATACCACTCTGGAGCCATACTTGCATTGTTTATACCATTTTTTTTCTCAAGTATCTATATGTTGTCCGACCTTGTAGCCATATAATTGTAACATAGGACTGCTACAAACTTATAAGTAGTACGCTTACGGCCTCGCACCCACATATGTAAATAGATGAAAATAGAGGTTAGCGGTGCATGGCATGGCTTTATTCAGGATCATGAATCATTTGCTTTCGGAAGGATTCATGATCATATCCGGGGTGGGGAGTGGGTGATTCCAAGAACTCTAATATGTGATGCATAGCATCCTATTGGCCCCTATGTCCAATTTCAATTTTATGCACAGGCGAAATGCATAGCTTGCCCCCACTATCCAACCATTCAGTCATTGTGGTTAGATGGAAGCCCTATTATTACTGTATACATAATTCATACATCGAATTTCGAGTTCATGACAGTCTAGAGCACCTATTACTGGTAGTATAGCACTCATAGCGTGCAATCAAGCGCTTTCTTATAAGCTTTGTTCCTTACTTCATAATATAAGTATATGAGATCAAAGAGCTCCGTGTGATCCAAGTACGTGTCAAATTGGCGCTGAATGACATATGTACAAGTACAGGAATACTTGGAATGATTCATTCTCCCGGTGGGCCCTGAGAAATGTTGAGGTCGCGCAGATACCCGGTGTCCAATTCGTAGACCCAACCATGTATCCAGACCGACTGTCCCTTTGGAGTGCCTTTCGTCCATGCATCGATGATGGTGTGCGTCTGAGTAAGCTCAAACACCTGGTGTCTGACATTCTCGTCCACAACGACTGGGAGAGCTTCGGACTCGGGAACTGAGGAGAGATTAAGTGAGATAGCAAGCCTGGTGAGTGGCTCAAGCCAGAGGTTGAGAGGAGCATTCGCGGGAGCGGAAGGGATTGTGATGATGGGTCCGGGCCCGGGAGAGGGGTTAGTTTTCGCAGCAGTTAACGATGCATGTGCCCCGCCGCATTCGCTGTGTCCCACGACAATCACTGCGGAATTTTTTTTAGATTAGGCAAATATCAGGCGTCAATCAATGAACAGAGCAATCATACCATGCTCCACGCCGAGGTGATCAATAGCATACTCAAGAACGGAGAGACCGTTCCAATCGTCCAAGTGGACCTGGCTGCGTGTTTAATATTGTTAGTAAGCTGTCGAAAACAACAATTTTTTACTTCGAACTTTGCTATATTCCTATGTACAAAAATATCCCCGGGACGAGCCAGGGTGATGACTGACTCTGGAACGCGCGAGTCTGAACATCCAATCCAAAGCGTCTGTAAACCCGTGTTTAGATAAGATAAAACGGGTACATTCCATCCACGTACATGGGGACTTTGTCCTTTGGCGGAATCTTCAAAGAAGTGGGGCTGGAAGCGAAGGACGCCTTCGACCCATTCAGAGTTCGAGACTAGCAGATTATGGAGAACGCCGTCTGAATCATCTGCTTGCAGATGACTACTACCTATAGTGCATTGCGCGTACGGGGCCATGGCAGGTACTGAAAGTTAGGCGTTATGAGCGAGCGCGTTATATACGTCCCATCCAAGATTCTAGGCCCGTAAGTGTGTGGCGTAGCTCGTACGATTAGTGGGGAAGTAAAGGGGTGGATTCGCTTGCTTTGGACCATAAGGATGTACAATTAACTAACGTGGAACCATACCCTCACTAAATCATCAAAAATTGGGCAGACACGCATGGGCATCGCTCAGTTAGTGTCACTAGCAGTCGATTGATCTCCAATCCACCTTCCATACAGCTTCTTCTACGGTAGTCTACGGACATCCGCGGATTTATTTAAGCTTTCTTGTACTTCTCCTATTCCCATCTCCAGTCATTCGCATAATATCTCGCATTTTCATAACATTCAATCGCAAAACATTCGGCGGGTTAGATATTTATAGAACGTCACTGATCGCTTACAAGATCTACAACGAATAAGTATAGCGAGGAAGCCAGTCAGCGCTTAGTAGAGCGTGGATACACCAATGGCCTAAGCACCAAGCAACTATGCATTGCCACCTACATTCACATTGTTTTTGGACGAGTGGCCGAGATCACATGGTCATATGTCGAAATCTCTCGACGCGACGCGACACACCTTGTGGCTCTCAACGGTGAATATGTACTCATTATTTCGTGAGATCGCAGAAAGGAAAAAGCCACTTAAAAAATAGGTGGCACTGTCTGAAGATGGAGATGGGCCCTCTGGCCACTATGGGCAGAATCTGTGCGCTTTACCAAAGCAAATACCGACCCTGAGCGCTTTGTGGCATGTGCTCTACATTTAAGAAGGCCATACCTGCCGCCGACCCCACACTCTCATATTCCCCACCATCTGACGTATCCTCTATTATATCATACATTATAATCACAATGTCTAATCGAGATGAGCCGGTCACACTAGAGTACGTGCCATTGTCCCGGATTTCAAAACCTCTTGACTGACTATTCTTATACACCAGTGCAAGTGACATAGAGGCGATTGCAGAAGCATGTAAAAAAGATCCAATTAACATAATTTGTGTCGGTGTTTTAACGTAAGCTATATGACGACCCACCACTCATTTCATGCTCTGATACCACCTCTCTATCAGCGGCTTTTTCGATATGAAAGACGTAATCACTCTTGCTGGTCTTAGCACTGATGAAGCGCTTAAGAAGAGTGCCACACCGGAGCTGGCTCCGGAGAAAGTTCATCAGGTCCCCACTCCCACTGTACAGCGTAATTCCCCATACCGGTTCGGGGTTGGCGGAAGTGGCTACAAGCGCAAGTTTGTCGGGACGGATTACTATTCGCGGGCCTCGTCCGAGTGCGTTGCTTTTCGCTCGTCGACCGATTCCCGCTAATCCGCGCATTTATTTACAAAGAAATACTCCAGAGCCCCCGGCGAAGCGACCGCGACTGGGTCAGAAGATCTACTGTCGGTGGGGGTCGTCACAGCATGTTCCTCCCTGCGGTTTCAGCTTCGCAGTAGGTATGGATAACACGGCGTACGTCGAACACCTCGAAGACGTCCACCGCATGTATTTCCCCGAGAGTAAAATGCGCCTTGACGGGTACTCGCGCGATAAGCGGTATCTTCCGATCGGGAAGTGCAAGTGTGCATGGGAAGGTTGTTCGCTGGACGCCGAACTCGTGGACGTGCAAAAGATGTGGCCCCACATTGGGGCGGATGGCCATGCGCACGTCTTGCAGTATACACAAGAATAAGAGGTGATGAGCCGTTATTAGTGTCTGTATTTTGTAATTTAGCCATATGTCTATCCACTCGTTTTTCGAAGCTGAAGGAATGATGGTGCTGTGAGTCGCATGTGTAGAAGCACAAAAAGTGTTCGTGAGGTGTGAAGCTGTGAAGCTTTGTCCGAACACTGCCCAGTCCTGAGTATGGGGATGGCAGATTTTTCCAGAGTTCACCAAGACTGTGCTTCCGTAGATGGATTAGCGCCACAACATAGTATATCAACCAGCAGATGTCCCGTCCTTGAGTAGAACCAGATCGCCCAGAGCCGAATGCCGTGCACTGTACGGCCCCCGATCAAGCAACATAGAAAGCACTGGAACGCCATACGGACTTCTCACAGCTAAATGTTCTCTGGAAGAAGAGGAAGATGCTGGGATAAATGAACGGTAGAAGGGGAGTTTCAACTTTCGATGAATCGGAAGGTAAATGTCAAAATCGGCAAAATGCGCACTCCATCACAATTCGCGCACGGACCACACGTACGGTCATGTGCCTTCAAAGCAAACTTGCTTTCGTCACGGTATTGCGGGGGTTTTCGTCACTACTACGACGGCCATTGGCATTAATGAAGTCGACAGACTCGACACGAATTGTGCAGCACGAATGCTAGCGCTGAGCGCTTTCTAAGCAATTTTCATTAGTATCATCTCGTCGAAGCTTCCGAAATTCGCTGCGGATCGAAATACAGAACTGGAGCGGATGCTTGGCGGATGCTGCTTTACAATATGCCCGGGGCAAGGAAGACTGCTAGCTCACTTGTCACCCGAGATCAGGAAAAACAGGGACGGGCTTGTTTGCAACCTAGGAGCCCCTAAGGGTACAGGATGCCTATAAAACTGCGAACAAAATGGTATATTGGGCGCTCGCATCTAACGAAAATCCACTCGAATCACTCTAATCGTTCCTTACCCACCCATCGCTTTCAAACTCCACATCAATGGCCGGTCTCTCTACAGAGTCGGTGACCGACTATTTACTCGCCCTTTTCACCTGTGTACTTGGACTTCTACAGGCCCGACTAGACGACAAGTATCTCTCTGTTCACGACAACGATACTCGTGCAGGATATTCCACAATCTCTGTCGTCCTCGAGACCTACGGACGTTTCCCGACTGCTATAATCTATGCCTTCGTTGAAGTTGCGGCTTGCATTCACTTCGCGTTCGTCCACGAGCTCCAAGGAAGCCGAAAGCACATAATTCCTGTCGTCAGACGGCGCTGCGCGGCAACCCGCTACACTTGGTGTGCTCGTGTTATAAGCTGGACGTTCTCACTTGTGGAGAAACTGTCACGCACTACTGGAGGGGCTACAATTTCGAGAATTGCTGCTCCGCGTACTATGGTCCTCAGAGAATGTCGCGACGATCTCCGAGATCTCTTCGGCAACGACTGTTTCGAAGTCTTTGGAACATACCTGCTTACGCGTTTTAAACGTGGATTTTCTGATTTCACTGGTCGCATTGGAGTGTTCCTGGATTCAGTTGCCCATGAGGCGCATCGCTCCACATTACTCTGGATGATTTATACGCCAATCGCCATCTGGTTTTCTCTTGTCTTATGCGCCCTCTCCGTATCCCTCGCATTTTTGGCTCCCTATACTTTCTACACTAGCCCCGTATCGCCTGGCACTGTCGAAATTTCTTCACATCCTGGTCAGCCACCTGTTTCAGAATGCGTCGCAGTCCAAATCCCGGAGGTGTCTATGCCAGCCACCTGCCACGACGTATATAGTGCCGACTTTGGATCCAACGCATTCATTTCGACATCCACTAGCATGTCTATCCAATCCCCCGCTGTACAGGAATCCCCGTCTCTGAATCTAAGCGCACTTCTGGCCGATATCGACCCTCGCGCTGACATGTCCGCCCTTCTAAATCTCGAGATCAAGTTTGTCCCCGAGATCTACGTCACCCTCGCCGACGAATCTACTCAAATTTCCCGCCTCTCCGAAAGACATTTCGATGTTTCCCGCAGCTACGACGATGAGCTCAAAGATATCTCCAACGCCGACATTCATGCTCCCTCGCAGGACGACATACTCCCACCTCAAGAAGTGCCCTCCATTGCGACTACTGTGGTATCGGACATCTCCATGATCGAAGAAGCTGCCGAGGACAGCCAGGTGTGTATATTCCCCTTCTGCTTGACACGAGAACTCACCCATTTTATCTTTCAGGCTGGCAATGCGGATGTAGTTTCTGCCTCCTCCGAGGTACGATGACTCTCTCCTGCTCGGGGATATTATGCAACGTATCTGATATTCTCTTCCATACAGGCGGAAATTATGGCGACGCTGCTGCAGCAGCTCGACGCCCGGGACGCGAGCGGTACGTTCCGGCCGTACCTCGACAGCAGCGCCCTGCTCCCGCGCCGCGCCGCGGCCCGCTCCCCAGCCCCAGTCAGCCAGTCTGCCGCAAGGGCACACGAGGCGGTCGACATATTCGACCGCTTCACGGACTACCAGGCGCCGCCCGTGGCTGTGAGTGCTTCATTATTTCTACTTATCAACACCCGCTGAATTTCCCTTGTACAGCCTACAGACTCAAAGCTGTACGCCATGTACAGCCACGGGGCGGCCGAGGCGGCCATCGGCGCGGACGACGCGCTATGGCCCGCGTCTGCGAAGGCGGGAGCTGCGGCGGTGAAGGTGCGTGTTCTATTTCTGCGGGATTTGCGACCCACAGTTCTGATATCTGCCATCCAAATGTCAGCCGGCGACTCCCTCGCGGTCCGCCCCCTCTGTGTCCGCTCACACGCGGACAGAAGGGGTGGAAAACAGGCCGCACCCTTCGCACTGGCGTCCAGGGCGTGCCGGCGCGATCCCCATTGTCGCCCCGCCGCCCAGTCGCCGCCGCCGCTCAGCGCCAGTGATCGGCGGCGCATTGGCCACTGGTGACAGGCGGCGGGATTACCTCACCCGCCGGGCGCTCAGTTAAGTGTGAGCGTCCGCTATTCAGCCAAGAGGTACACAGAAAAAAAAATCCCCAAAAAAAAAATTATGCCCATATGCCCATATGCCACTATGCCCCTTATGATTATGATTATGCCTATGATTATGCCTATGATTTTTTATTTAACAGCTAGATATTTTTCCTTTTGTATATTCAAGTACTATTTGTAGCTTTGAACATCATGTAGCAATTGCATACTTGTATTTTATCTATTGTTTCATTCAAGTTTCATTTTATCAATACACTTGTTGATTCATTAAAAAAACAGATCACTGTGTCCAATTTACCAATGCATAAGTGTGCCTACAAGAAAAGAAAATTGGAACAAAATAGTAAATGTAATGACAGAAAGAATATTTATGTCCAAATAACATAACACCTAGAACATCAACACTGTCTATAACAAAGATACAATCAATCCTAAAGCAACCCAAGTGTATTTGTACCCCAGCCACTGTGATAGGGGAAAAGCAATAGTTCCTGATGAAGCAAGTACCCAATCTCTATGAGCGGAGTGAAGCTGAATCACAAAGGCTTCAGCTTCTGGGCTCTCGCTCCCCTCCAAATTATATGAATGCGGATTGACCACAGGCGTCAGCCATCCGTCTGTAGTGATATGTTGATAGCTGGAGAAAGTAGTAGTAGCATTCGAGGTAGGGAGCGTTGCGGTAGTGCTAAACAAAGTCGCTCGAGAAGCGTCCGCTTTCGGAATGTAAGTTTTTTGATCCAGAAGCGTAGCCGCGCGGTAAACGGTGCTCGCAAGCAGCGCCGTGCAAGCCGCATCATAGAAACTTCCGTTCGCTGTTGGCGATTGGTCGGCGTAGTTCGTAAATATATTTGTGCTATCCTAAGGATACGTGAGTGCCAAAATGCGCCACGTCATGGCAATGCGCTGCGCACGCACCAGGTGAGGGTATATCGCCGTGTGAATCTCTGACACCCAGTCAGAAAGATCGTTTTGCTCGTTGGTGAATGTATTGGCGAACTCGGACTGCCGCAGCGTCATCAACACGCGTAGCATACCGGCAGCGGCCCATCCATTCCCTAGCGGAGAAGTCAGCCCGTGATGCAATATAAATGGTCTACGAATAGATTGGTGCCCACCTGTACACCAAAAGCCCGGGTCGTTCGGAGTATCGAGCGTCGCGTTCTCTCCAAGCAATACGTGTCTCCACATCCCTGTTTGCGAGTCGCGCAGGTAGCTCCTGTAGAGTTTTATCTGGTTGTATGATTCCTCGAGAAGTGTCCGGTTACGCGTCGTAACTCCGTAGGTCGCGAGGAAAGGGGGGACCATGTAGACAAAGTCACTCCTAAAAATAAAGATGAGTGGATGAGCTGGGAACGTTGAACACTGTCAGCGCCAAAAGTAAGGCTCACCACAGTTGCAACTGTGCGACTCGATGAGAAATAGCGCCATCCGAGGTCTTGGGTACATCGTTGAATAAATAGTTCAGCTGGTCGGTTGCTGCCCCGGCGTAGTCCACCTGCCCCGCATCCTGTCCGGTCAAGTTGGCGATGAGAACGCTCACTCCAATCGAAGCCGGATCTGCTGCGCTGGAATCGTTGACGAGAGGTTGAGGGCCGACGGTGCCATTATTCGACAATGTGCGATTCGTGACAACTTCTTTTGCGATGGCGAAGAATGGCACAAGGCTTCCTTTTGACGATATGCTGGAAGGGATCCTCACTGGCGGAGGCAAATCGACGGATGTGTCGAACACGGAGTATGTCGTTGCGTTCAGCTCGAGGATTGTTTGAGCGCGCGTACCCAGTTCCCAACTTCGTGAATGAGTGCTGGTTTAACGTCTCTTCTATCTTGGCATGGAACTGAATATTACGCACGGAAGAAGAGCAGACTCGGCTAATCGGGCGCTAATGACGTCGACTTGGCCATCCGTGAGTAGCTGCCCACACACCTGCGTCGACCCAGACCATATCAGAGCTACGACACTCGTCCTAACGCCTTTCAAAATCATCGATCAACATGCAGGAGTTTGGCGGGAGAGGGGGTTGATGAAAGAAACGTTCAAGTATCGTTATTGGACACTTATAAATGGACACCAATTCATTTGAAAAAATGATGAAAATGCGGCAAAAACATCCGACTGAGTTTCCTGAGAACATATATGTCAAGTCAAGTAACTATAATTGCGCGCCTAAAACATACCTGGACCACGGTCGCAATGCATGACATGGATGAATGTGGAGATATTCTTCAAGTATCATACGAGCCATGCATTCGATATGAACGCATTCATGGAACCGTTCAAGAACCATTGGTAGACCGTTTAGAGATGCGCTGTACCATGACTTCAGAAGCCTGGCCAATAATACGAGATGCCTATCTTGGCAGTCTATTCTCAGGCTACACGTCCATTAGTCGAAGCGAACATGAACGTCGAGCGATGGTCGGACGTATACCTCTGGCCTACTTACCTGATTATGTACTTCAAATCACAAGTTACTCTTGTTTATTCTGTTCTTCCACGAAACAACTTTTTTGTATGTAGAAACCCCTCAACATCCAAGATACACGGCGGAATCGATAGATGGGATCGCTGAGATGCCCCAGAGTCACTTGAGAGAGGTTTTACACTCCTCTTCCAACGCATAACTGACTATTCATTCTGCGTTACATTTTACAGGATATACGATCTAGATTTAACTTCCACAGATTATACTTGAGAGTGAGCATAGATGTTCAGAACTTTAACTGACAAAGGGTTCAAAAACTTGAATTCACGAGCCATCGTCTATCGATCAAAGATTCAAAGTCCACTTGGATTTGAGTTCATAGAAACGTTCTGTCGCTTGTATCACTCAGTTCTCCTGTCAAATATTCTCTTTTGTCGTGGAAAAACAGTTTTTCAGTTCGTATTCTTTTTTCTAGGCTTTTCCACTCGAAGCTGAAGCGCTGAGAGGTGATTTTCGACTGAGGACAGCACGTAGGTTTGGTCAGATAGACCACTGCGCCCCCAATGGTCGCCTAATAATTCTTCTGCAGTTATTATTTTTCTTATTTTTCTTTAGAGCCTTGAATGTGAAATACCGCTTCTTCTTCAGCGGTTTTATCGAGGAGCGTTGCGCAGCTTCCCCTTATTCCCCATCATTGCAAACACGCAATCTCATATCAACGTGATGGCAGAATATTCAGCTTGGTCCGTGCGCGCTAAAGGTCGTTGGAAATTCAACCGCCCCTGGTTGTCTCCACACCACGTCCATCCGACTTCCCTCCAACGCAAGCTGGTGTCTCAACGCTTCTAGTGGCTCCCCAGTGCAGAAAACTACGTTCTTCGAGATTCCATCTATCTTTCCCACTCCCTGAACCTAACATGGAACGTATGGAAGCCTGGTTGACAATTCCTGTCTCGCCTGAATGCCACTTGGACAGGATATACCAGCTCCATGTCGATTAACGATGCTCAGAGGTGGCGCGGAGGTCGAAGGGAACTTTTCTGTCTACGATTCATCTATCCGCCGCATGTTCAGCCAAAAGCCTTGCCATCTTTATCATTCTCCATTATTTCTCTCGACAGTCGACTGCAGGAAATGGGGTCTATCATCACTCACAAATTTTGTAGGTGATGATTACTCTCATATCTACACAGCCTTCGGTCATCTATGGACTATTATGCACAGTGATATACTGCTATGGGGTCTTCTGGCTAGTTGCATCATGTCTCCGAAGCGTAACATGAATATTCCCGATGACTTATCATTTTTTGGCGCAACACTTTCCTACCAACATTCCACTTTGTTTGATTCAAGTGTTCTGTTGCCTGGGCTCGCCGATCAGCTTACAGGCATATTTGCGACTTTGCCATTGACTCTCGACGTCAATTCTCGAGGCTCGAGGGCCCTGCCAATCCCCTTCTCCCATCACTGATGTGATTTGTGTCACGGCCGCAGCAGACAATGTCATTTTCACATGTCGTCAAGTCCGTAAAGGGTTGCAGCTACCAGCAAGAATGATGCACAACATTACGCTGGCATATTGTGATACTAGACGCCTAGCCATTGCTTTAAGATGGGGTTTAACTCGCTTGGGACGACAGGATTACGCAGTTGAAACTTTTGCTATGAGAATCCGCCTTTAATACTGGCGCGCTGCGTTGACTAATGCATTTGGATATGGCGGGAATTCAATTCATTGCTTTTCATAACCAAGCTCACCAGAATTATGAAAACAAAGACAAGTACGTACTTCCTATTTCCGCGCACCTTTGATCCTAATACTGTAACGATACTAGTTCAGAGCTCTATCCCCGCCTTATTACACAAGATGGGCATATCGAGATCTCAGACGGTGAATGCTTGTTATATTGTCCCCAGAACATCAGCATCGGGTATGTATGGAATCTCTATAACAGGGGAAATGTCCAGTAATTAATGACGGAGCAGTTCAAGTACAAGATTCACGTAATATTCCAAGGTCATTGTCAACTTAAATGAGGGAGAGACCAGCAATGGCCGCGATGACAACGGAGATGAATCCCGCTTCAACGTTCGACGCGCTACTGGTGGTAGTGGTGGGAGTAACGCTGGAGGTGCTGCTCCCAGTCGTCGAAGTGCCTCCTGTTGCAGTCGAAGAAGACGGTGAAGTAGCGGTGGGAGAGGCTGTTCCTGATGCCGCCAATGTGGCTCCGCTCGGCTCGCCGAAGATCGTGCCGTCGGTAGGGACAGGGCCAATTCCGGCGGACGCGGATGCGCCAATACCGACAAGGCCGCCGACTGATTGCTGTAAGATTCAAATAGTGTCAGAATTCATTTTAGCGGTGGGATCATACGTACTCCAGAGGGTCCTTGGAATTTCGCCGCAGCAGCCTGGAAGTTCGTAAACGTATTGGTTCCCGTGGTAGGCGCGTTGATGGCGCCAACCATTCCTAATAAACAATAAGTTTCTTCTATGAAATGAATAACGACATATTTACCAGCGCTGCAATGCGGCATGGGTAAGAGCTGCTTGCAGAAGAACCAAATTGCTATTTATTCGCTCATAAATAAATGCAAGAATCGAGTTCGACCACCGAACTTACGCTTGCTGTCGTCAGTAATGGTCAGGTTCCACAGAGGGGGAGTGCTGGGAGCATCGGGCAGTAAAATCCAGCCGGAGTCAAAGCCGCCAGCCAGAGGCGTGCATGGGTCAGCGAACGACGATTGGGTCACACTGTGGTTTCCCGGGCTATGCATCATATTCAGCATCGTCACTTGCCCTCAACGTGGGAGCCGCAACTACGTACG
The DNA here is from genome assembly GCA_016801325.1 of Hypholoma fasciculare. Lineage (NCBI taxonomy): Eukaryota > Fungi > Basidiomycota > Agaricomycetes > Agaricales > Strophariaceae > Hypholoma > Hypholoma fasciculare. The sequence continues at coordinate 1,991 of JAEKIV010000084.1, read as the reverse complement.
CGCCTGAGAATTCAAAAGTAATGACGCTGCCGTTTGTCGCATTCATCTGGCTGGGAATGTATTGGAATATTCCTCCAGCGGTGGTGGCCTCAGCGCCGACTTGAATAGTCTGTACAAACATGTAAATCCCAGTGTAATATAATAAAAGGAATATATGCTACTCGCCATCTGGGCTGTGGCGGCCGAGACCAAGGCCAACGCAGTCAAGGTGGTGGCGAGCATTATTTTGTGTGTGGGGATAATTTGGACGAGGGAGAACGCGAACGAGGGAAAATCGAACCACAGCAGCTATTTGAGGGCAACTCGAGGTGTGAATGCATGACAAATGGCGGTGGTTAGTCAATCCAATCCCATGGAGCGTTTCAACGAGGCCCCACAGTAGGTTCGATACTGCCGTATTTCTATATTTTCCATGAATGAGATCACTGAATGCGGCTTCATAACAGCCTTGCTCAATGAAGATATCGACACTCACGCACTCTCAACCGAACGTCAGGATAAAAATAAACATCTATTTGTGGTCAGGTGCTTCGCAAGAAACATTTAGTGTCGAGGATGCGACTGCGCACCTGTCATCAATTTATAGAACAAGACGCGAAGGTGTTTTCAATACGTATTTCCTCGCCGCAATACGTCTATATCGATAGTCCAGACGCTTTACCTGCCCACAGGAAATTTTCCAGGGGCCTGAAGCGCCAGTCGGTTCATACGGGCTGTTAGCCATGTCTTTTGATATAGTGTCCAGTGGCACTAGAAATGTAACACGCTTCCGGGATATGGTACTGCGTGAGAGAAATGTGCGTACAGCAGATTTACTAATGCTCCATGAAGAAGCGAGGCCTGGTTTCGATATTTTTTTGCTATCATTGGGCAGCTATGTAGAATCAGAATGAGATGTCCACCTTAGGTGTTTTAATCGCCCTTGATAGTAAATATGTACGTAGTGTATTCTTGTGCTCAATGTACTTTTACTATAGTCCAGGAGGGGTGGAAAAATACACCGCTTTAGATGCACGTCAGCGTGGAGAAATTAATGTAGCAAAGATCGAAACAGTATAAATAAATGTTGCGCGCGGACATGTGGAACGTGCGTGTGGCACTGACAGAGCTCAGCGCTCATTTTTCAGCAGACTGGGAATGTGAAACTACACGCAGCCTGAGGATGGAGAGAAACCGGCGCTATCTACACCAAGCTATTTATAGAAGAATCCTAGGGCGTAATCAAGATGGCGAAATAAGTGCACAAAACATGTCCGACTTCTAGCGTTTATGCCTCGTTTTCTGAACAATTGCGATAGTCTGGAATGGCTTGCATTATTCACGCTCAACAATACCTGTCGATCTAGTGTCCACCTACTACTCAGAATTAAACATTTAACCTGCCTCACGCCTTGTCGGATTGGTCAGACGTAACCATGATGATCAAGGAAGAGACGATGCCTACTATACATCTTGAAGGTTCAGCCGAATTCGGAACAAAATACATTCGCGACATATACGGCATGATGCCTGAAGTATGGGAGAAATAGAGCTTGTTTTTCTCATGCGCGTGTTTCGTCGGACAGTTTATTCGGTAAGAGTTTGTAGTGGAATGGGCACAATAACGGAGATGTGCACACGAGGATAAATATGATGCTCCGAGCAAGCTAAGGGACTGATCACTAGCAAAATCGTGATGCCTCAAGTTTACGTGCCGGTGAACTCTTTGCGAGAAGGGTTGGCATGCTGCCAGATGCTGCGGATCATCACGGTCTACCTGGGTCATTGCATGCGCACTGCGCAGTTCAAACTTCAAATTCCCTATCAGTTTCACGGCAATAACCGTGAACGGGGACTTGGTAAATCCGGCCCAGCACCACTGATCGCAGCATGTTCTACAGCGGCATTCAGTGCACGTATCCTAAAAAAGTATAAAGCTGTAAGGCCGGTTAACACCGGCAGAGCCCGCTACCGCAGATACTTTCTCCTTTTCTGAGGATCTCTTGCGAAGA